>CAEFZY010063062.1:0-10115 GCA_903066815.1 Brachyrhaphis roseni | reverse complement strand
TAGACCAGGGGTGTCAAACTCCAGTCCTCGAGGGCCGGTGTCCTGCAACTTTTAGATGCACCTCTGCTGCACCACACCTGAATGGAATAATTAGGCCATTAAGGCTCTGGAGAACTGATCTACACAAGGAGGAGGTAATTAAGCCATTTCATTCCAGCGGTTTTGTACCTGTGGCACATCTAAACACTGCAGGACACCGGCCCTTGAGGACTGGAGTTTGACACCCCTGCTCTACAACCCAACTGCCCCAACCAGGCCCAAAAAAGTCCCATTGAAAATGATGAGCAGAGAAACAGATGTGACTTGCAGTGGCGGTTTCTGATATGGGCAACATGGGCAACTGCCCAGGGTGGCAACTGGGTGCCACCCTGGGCATTTGTTTTACTGTTTTCAACTATAGGCAAGCATTGAGCAAATATACACTCATTCCATAAATTAGAATATGAATATAAAGTTCAATATTTTAGTAATACACAGAACCACATGCTGTGCAGAGTGTGTAAGTGGATACACCACACATAATTCTGTGTTCACAAAGATAAATCACTCAGCCTTCTATTTCTAACTTCATCTATCACCTGTCTGGTGCTGAGCTGCAGCATTTCAGACAAGAGGCTGGTTGTACTCTGGACAGGTTGCTAATCAGATCACAGGGCAACATGGAAACACAGGGCAGTAAGACATGCACACACATCAGGGGTGGGCAAACTTTTTGGCTCAGGGGCCACATTGCATATATATCAAACATAGACATAACAGAAAAGCATTACAGTTTTAATACTTACATTCACTTTTATGGAAACAGTGTTGAGTTGTCCCTTTTTTGCCAGTGCATTAAAGTCAGGTGTTAGTTTTGTTGTAGCAATTCTCAGAACAGATCTGAGGTTTTCATCATTCAGCTGAGCTCTGTGCAGTGCTTTGTTCATCACACTAAAAGTCTGTTCACACACGTAAATAGAGCCAAACAACACCAGCATCCTATGTGCCGTCTTCTGGATATTAGACATTTTGGCTGTACTTAATGAAGCATAAAACCCATCCAGTTTAAGAGAGTTGAACTTCTCCTTTAAGACACAGTCGCATTGGAGATCAATCATTTCCAACTGCAACTCTTGAGGTGCCGTTTCAGGGTCTTGTGTGAAGGTTATAATTAGCATGATGTTGTTTTCTTTAAAAACAGCAACCATTTCTTGACAGATAAGGCATATAGCTTTGACCACACTTCAGTGAAAAAGTATGTAGTTACCCATTCCTTATTGAACACTCGATATTCACCATCAACTTTTTTTCTCTTTGGCCCACTCATTGTTGCAGAGTTCACAGCAGCAGCAGAGTAATAACAGAAAGAAGTCCGAGCTCCACAAAATCAAGTCATGTATCACGGTGCCTAAAGTGCCCCATGGTGGAGCGCCAGGCATTACAGAAGTAGACCAATTGAATGATTATGATATGATTTGATTTAGGCAATTCTGTACCAATCTTCAGCAGGCCAGATTAAAAAGACCAACCAAGTATGTGGCCCCGGGGCCGTAGTTTGCCCACCCCTGACACACATACTTCAAGATAATACTTAATAATTCCATAATAATAATTCCAACTTCAAAGATCAAATGGAACACACAGTTACAATATACACACACTAATAGATGAACAGGGATAATGTTGATCTGTCTGGGTACAAAGCAATAATGAACATGTATGGTGTAATTTCCCTATTAAAACTAAAGACGAATAACTGAGAATGGAAATGCTTATATTCTTACTTGAATTAGGCCAATAGCCAAAATTCCGCTGATTCACCAGGGTTTAATTTCCTGTCATCTATGAGGGTTAATCCACTTACACAGCAGGTGAGTCTCAGAATTAATATTGTCCCATTGCCTGATTATTGCACCAGCTGCTCACATAATCCAAACTTAAACTCCAACAACAAACTGAGGACAAGGATTTTGCATCAACAACTCTGAAATCAGTATTGGCAACACTTACATTGTCTTTCTCTGAACATAGCCTAAGAGGTTCCTTTCTGCACTTGAGAATGTTTCCTGAGAATGACACACTGCAGGCTGAAGTGACTCAATTCCGATTTTTTTTTTTTTTTTTGACGTAATGCGACCTGTATCTGATCTTTTTGTGATGGTCTGAACAGCACAGGTCAGATTCCTTTCTAATGTGACCCATATCTGATACCTATGCGATTCAAATGTGACCTAACGTCCAGGTCTCATTCATCTGAATTTAACGTCACTGATACTCAACAAATCTCCCTATTCTGCGTTCCGATACGCGCAAGCGGGAAGAATAAAAACAACCATGACGGACTATAATGAGGGTTAAGTTGTTAATATGTTGCTCCGGAGGGAAAGCAGCTTCAAATTTACTTCTGCAAACACTGAGCACTTCTTCTTTTTATGGCGGTTGGCACAACGCTGACGCTATTGCACCAGCATACTGTGCATGCGGGACACTTTCAGGTTGTTTGCCCATTCAGACTGCAGAACACATATAGGTCGCATATGTGTTGCCGTGTGAACGGCCCCGATTTGACAAAAAATCTGAATTGGGTCACTTCAGCCTGCAGTGTGAAAGCAGCCTTAGTCTCCTTTCTGCGCTAAATGACTTTCACCGTTAAGTCTCACCTGCACAATTATGGTCATTATGGTGGTTGGACACAGCAACATCCCAGTGGGATAAACTGCTGTACTTACCGTATATTTTCAACCATGTCATAGATAAACTTGTTAGATATCTTTGTTCGTACCACACACAACACAAAGGTTTGAGTCATTTATACTGTTTCACTCACTGTCATTACAGCAGCAATGACCGCAATGTGTAGCATTTGTCATCCAGTTTGCGTCTCTTTATTTTTGCAAAAGCTTATTTATACAAACATTTCCCTGAGTGCCAATTCCTATACTTTAGTCTCTAATTGTTAAGATTCAGTTTTGTGTGAGTGCTCTTCCCATAGACGATATTTGGGGGAGAGTTCTGGCAGGCTGGCGCACCTGCAGCGGATTCCAGCAATCGGCTGTGGGATTCTTAAGAAGCTGTGGAGCTGTCATCCATCGCTCGATGGTCCCGCTTGTTGGTCAGAGTCAAACCTCTAGTTCATTACTTGATGACTCAGTAATTTTCTGAGTCATCAAGTTAACCCTGATTGTCATCTCTCAGATCCCGATCAGCTGTTTTGGATCAAGCCAGGAACCACGTCCAGCCAAGCTCGCATCCACGACTGCTCTTTGCCAACCGGACAAGCGGCAGGCTACTGCCTGCCGCTCGTTTTTCCACTACCCTCTCAGAGCCTCTCCCTCAGCCCCCCTCCATCGGAAAACCGTAAGCCGTTCTCTCATTCTCCTGTCAAGATTCCCTCAACCTGGTCACTTCTAACCTCTCCCCTCTCCAACCAGAACCTGAGCCGGCCAGCCACTCCCGATCCCAGAGGGCTATCTGGAAAATACCATATTCAACAGTTCCTATTAATAAATCATTGAATCAAAGATCTGCCGGCCTTATGTTTGAACCTGCATGTGGGTGAAAAAACTCAAATCCAACATGACACTAATAACTGAAACATGATGTCCATACATTACAGTGTCTTCAAATAGAACTATTCATAAAATCCAAATCTCAAACACTGAATATATAGAAATTACACTACTATTTTGATATGGTGTAATTTACAGTAGACTCAGACTAGTCAATATTAATTTACTAAATTGTAACATTTAAAGGGAACTACAATTAGTTACAAAAATAGACCTTATTTGGGAAATATTTATTTTAGATGTAAAAATAATGCAGTACTAATACTGCAGGTTATCCATCCATCCATCCATTTTCTGTGCACCCTTGTCCCTAAATGGGGTCGGGAGTTGCTGGTGCCTATCTCCAGCTACGTTCCGGGCGAGAGGCGGGGTACACCCTGGACAGGTCGCCAGTCTGTCGCAGTACTGTAGGTTATTTAGTTTTAATAAAATATTGCCACATGAATGTTGCTATGTTGTTCACGCTGTAATGCATTCTGGGTAAATGACATGTAATGGTCCAACTGCCTGGTTCCTCCAGCCACAACAGTGATGAAAAACGTTACTAAGCCTTTTTAATTTGAACCGGAGTGCATTGAAATTGATCAGAACGTAGAAATCAGAAGAGGTGATGAAGGTGAGGAGGACCAAATGGAGGAAGAGGACAGAGTTGGTCGGCGTAATGATGATGAGAAGAAGAAGACAGAGTTGGCTATAGGAGCTATAGACATGAATACATAGACACCTCATTGAGCGCTGAGTCCTTGTATGTGGCAGTAGAGCGATCCCCAAGTCCTGTGCTGTGTGGGCTTGTTTCAACCATTTTACAATACAAACTGGATTCATTGGCATTACCTTGTAAGAATGAAAGAGCAGAATTACTTGACCTTGCAGCCAGAAACTCGCTTCTAAACAACTGAGAAATATTTCCTATGTAGCTAAATTGGCCCAAAGTAACCACCGATTGTTAGCGTAGCTAACGTTTTCATACTGTTTTCTAATGAGAGAGAGCTGATGAGAAACTGCTGTTAGAGGGGAAGTGCATTAAAGACCAGGGGATTTTTGTGAGGAAAGGTCAGTCAGGATCAGAGTTGGAGCTGCTGTTCTTCAGTCTCTGTTTCACAGCTCAGCTTCACAATGTCGGTATTTAGCTATGCTGTAAAGATGCTACGAGTCAGAGCCCCAACATGCTGAAAATGTATTTTTTCTGAATGTGAAGGAAAAATATATGTATGTTTTATCCTTGGCTTTAGCCTGTGTACCAGGACATCTCAAGATAGCAAGATAAATACACACAAGCTTACTACTAGATTTTGACATATTGTATTTGTCAAAATATGTTTTATTATTGATCAAAAATACTTTTACATATGTTTGGCACTTAAACTGGTTCTGCTATTTTAAAAACTGCAAGTAAAATACAGCTAGTCAAATAGGACCCAACAGTTTAAAAGTGAGTACAGTAGTTTGACCAACAAAAATAAAGTCTAAAAACGATCTTTTTTCTTCTTGAACAACTCTGTACATCAGTGCAACAGTTTCCCCACAAAAATAAAAAAAAACAATACTTTTCACAACTAACAGACACCTTAGCTCCTCACTGATAACTCAGTGTGCCATCTCACTTTCCCGCCCTGCATTCAATAACTTGTGAGCAACAGTTCTCAAACGATTGAAAAACACAGAGGCAAAAAAGCCTAAATGTTTTTTTCTCCTGTCATTTTCAGCCACAAATATTTTATTAAAATATCTTGTCATGTGCTCCTGTTTCTGCATCCTGATGTCCCTGCATGGATTCATGTATTTATAACAGATACTGCAATAATGTACAGTATCAGGATGTGAACTAACTAAAAATAAAATGGTTTTTTTATCATACAGAATGAGAATTTTAACAACTGATTTGCAGATGTATACATTATTATACATCTCATATGCTGTCAATTCTATTTACTGCATAACTCATTTCTTATAGCAAAAGTTTTCACTCATTTATTTTACAACCTCTCCTTTTCATGTCTCCTCTCTGCTGCTCCTAAACTTGCAAAATATAAAATGGCTTTGGAGATAAAATCTAAGATACAGCATCAAAATGGTTAATTTTAGAGCCAAGCAGGAAAAACAAAATCCACTAGAAGGTCACTATAGAGAAGCATTTCTCTATAGTGTGCAGAACACTACTGGCGTGAAATACTGCAGTTGATAATATAATCATTACCTTTTTTACACATAAATAGTATGGAAATAATGAAAAAAATATTGAAAAGATAAAAAAATGAACCTGACATAAGTCCTCACCTGTTCTCCTTTCTGGTTCTGTTATAATGAAAAAGATTTTTATATTTTTACACCCTGAAGCTCCACCTGGCTCTCCTCTCTCTCCCCTGACCTGCTCTTTTCATAATAAAATTGTTCAGTTTATTTAAAAAGTAATAACAGGTTAATAAATATTTCAATACACTAATTGAAGACCTCGCCTGAGCTTTCTCAGTCACTTCACCTTTCTTCAACAGCATTACTATTCTAGCACTGCCATACTCTTGAGACGTTACATATTTAATACAATCTTATGATTGTTGATAGTCAAGTATAATCAGGTGTTGTGTAGCCATTGCTAAAACTGACATTAAACTTTAAACAAAAAAGGCCCATTTTGCTGTTGTTTCAGTCTCATTGTGATGAAATAAAACATTATGGCTAGAGTACCTAACTTTTAGACAAAGGTTTGGCAGTAAAATATTGGACGTGTGACTATTCCAGAATTAAAACGACTTAGCCCTGTAGTTCAGGAGAGACCTGAGACAGCAGATTCTGAGTCTTTTGCTTAAGTCAGCGCTAACCAATAGGGACAGGTCTTCCATTGCTCTCTTCAGGCCCCGCCCAGGATGTTCATGTGAGATTCGCAAGCAAAACTTGAGTTCAACTAAAAAGAGAGCATAAAAAAAAACTAGAGAATGCAACCAAAAACTTTGGCCGACAAACCAAAGAATCTGACATGTGCAAATAAAAGTTTGTTATGCAAATAACCTTTTCCCTTCAAACAAAAATTTGTGATTTTGATTTTTTTTTTTTTAAAAAAGAGAAGCTTTTTAATCAATTTTTTTGTTTTAAAAAAAAATTATTCTTACAATTCAAAATGTTTTGACCAGTTTAATTTTTTGATCGAGTTTTTTTTTTTGTTTGAAACGATTTTTTTTTTGCAAATCCAAGTTTTGACAATTTTTTTTATTTGACTTTTTTTTTTATTATTGAATAATTGTGAAACAAATTTAACTCCATACCAGGGAAGCAGGAAAAAGAAACCATCTGTCAACAGAAAGTCCTTTTATTTGACATTTTTTTTAAAAAATGAACATATAAAGCATCATCTGATAAAACAGAAGCTGGCCACTTTGTAATAACAGACACCTTAAAGAAAATTATCATTCATGAAAAACATTTACATCAGAAAGGAAAGAATTTCTACCAAAGCAAAAACAAAAGAAACTAACAAGAAAAACAAGTCCTGTAAAATGTACTTTAAAGAGCAGCCCCGGTGCTTCAGCAGGTTAAACTGAGTCAGTCCTCTTGTAAGCCACCATGCTGTTCACCTTGTGGATGGAGGTGGTGAAGGAGCGCAGACGCACCTCCTCTGATTGGTCTATTATCTGTGGGCCAGACTCCTCCCACTTGTCTGGAACCACCAAGTCTTTATCAGTGTAGACCAGCAGATCAAAGGCACCTGCAGTGGAAGGTCAGAGGTCAGAGATCATTGGAACAAAGGGAGACAGTAAACAGAAAGAAGAGGAACTTACACGGCGTCTCCAGCAGAGGGAGAAAGGTAACCGTGGCTGTTATCTGCCTGATGACAGAGCGGATCTCATCTTGAATGATTTTGATGGATTTCTCCCTGGGAGCACTGGGAACACACAACTAACAGCTAAAACTCATCCTTACCGGTGTCTGAGAGCTTATTTTAGGTTTATGCTGCCCCCTGCTGGGGGAGAACATTTTGTACCCTACAGTTTCTAACAAATATTCTGTCTAATTTGAATTCCAAAAAAATATCAAATAAAATATTTTTGTGTGAAATCCGATTTTTTATCTGAGGAAAGCAACACGGCGCTGACCTGCTCTCCTTAGACGATTTGTCACACTCGATGTCAAACTGCCATCTCTCCAGCACCTCGTTGGTTTCCAGACATGTAATGACCAACACCAGCTTCTGCACAGTGCACTCAAACAGCCACTCTGAAACAAGAATAAACACTGCAACTCCACCTTCTGAATGATTTCAGGTTATTTACTACTGCTGAAAAAACAGAAGAAGCACATTTGGACAGCACTGTTTCCAGCTCTCCTGGTCTGATCGATCAATAGTCATTTTCTTCCTAAAAACATCAGTTACGGTAATTAGTTTCTGAAAACTTTGGTTCACTTCTACAACTAAAAACATAAACAAATAGTTGTGCACTGATTGCAGTTTTCTAGCCGATCAACTTAACTGATCTGAAAAGTTGCTAGATATAGCAACAAAGTTCCTCTCACATGCAAGTATCGAAGGATCGCCCGAAATTAAGAAAATGGTGTCTGCTTTATAGGTCATCCAACCAAAAATGAAAGAATTGAAAATGATTCTCATATATTAAATGATTTTTACTAAACTTCAAACAAAATGATTTAAGAAATGCAAATCTATTTAACCAGGATAACTTTATCATCATCTGAATATCTTATTGAGAGCAGTATTTTTAGATTATCTATCAATTGCTGCCACCTACTGGCCAATGATATTACATACTCTTACTTTACTGTGTCTGAATTACTGATTTTAACAGGGATATTTGACTATGATCCGGTTATCAAGATCAACTTTAAACTTTTTAGTTTCCATGGTGACCTGTAGCCAAAGCCAAGTACAAAAATCAAGTTGTCATTAGAACGTCAGGAATCCATGAAATAAAATCTGCAAACTATTTCAGTTTAGGTGACTCGACTCTCGAGCCGTTCCACTGAGCACAGGTACCTTTGAGCTGAGACACCACGTTGGTCAGGTAGTTCTTCAGCTTGGGGTCAGTGGTGAGCTGCAGGGTCATGTCATAGTGTGTGACTCTGGTGAAGGTCTCAGGAGGGTAGATGCCCCGCTGATACAGGATACTGTTGATGCCAAATGCTGTGGAGAGACAGCATTTGAGTCAGCTAAGGTTCAGCTAAAGATGCTTAGAAACCATGTTGAAGTGGAACTGGAGATGCATGGATCAGGCATCACTGGCTCATATTCATTTCTTGCTTTCTTTGAGGGAGACCAGCTCAATATATCCAATTGCAATGATCACTACAATCGCAATGTTTGAGATATCAACACAAACTGCTTGAATGCAATATTTGGTAGTCTCTAACAAGCAAAAATTATGTATGGCCTTTTCGATTTCTTTCTATACACTATAAACACACACACTTGTGCCCTTAAGCTTTCACAATAACAGAAGTCCCCCGTTACAAAAATGTCATTTTCAACTATGGGTGCACAGATGGCAGTTTTCGAGCTGATCACTGATCTTTAAAAAAATCTTAACCTGCTGTTTCTGAATTTTGCCAATACTGACTTTTATTGTGGGGAAAAGATGAGACAGAAGACTGAGCCGTTTGAACGCAATGACTCAAATATTTTTAAGTGTCGAGGTGAGGTTTTCAATGAACTGAACCTTTTAACAAATGACAAGCAAAATGATGATAGGATCATGCTGTGGGGGCTGTCTTACTGCTTGAGGAAGCCAGGAAACTGCAGCTCATGGATGTGCTGTTCTTATTGTTGTAATGCAGTTCTGCCCCTGCTTCCAAGACAAATGTCTCCTACAGGAGACCAGGGGCGCCGTATTGGGGGCAAAAGTTAGGACAATTCTGAGGGCACCTTAACGATAGGGTCGCTCCCATAAAATGGTACACATCCATATTTGCCCTGAACCCCCCAGGATCTGCATGAAATGGTTTGTTCCTGCTTAAGCGCTTGACGGTGACGGTGTTCAGCAGCAGTGAGCAGAAGACAAGAACGACTGTGGCGGTTGCTATGCCTAGAAAAAATTATAAAATCAGGTTTTCAAAAAAATATAGAGATAGAGAGCAAAAAAGACAAGAGTGTCAGTTTGTAACAGTGTTTCTCCAAGAGAGGTGAGTAGACTATGAGAGATTATCAACCATTTAGCTTAGCTACAGGCTACTGTTTGCCTCCATTTCACTAGCTTTTAATGAACAAAAGAAAATACCAACATATTCATATATTTAAGTTGTACACAAGTACACTCACTGCTGTGCTAATGGCGGAGGAACAACTTATTACAGGAAAACTGTTTATCTTTTACCAAACTTAACAACAGATGAGTCAGTAGCAGCTCTAGCCCACGTTCCCCTGACCCAACCTCTCTTAAGTGAAATTAAAGCTGCAGTATGTAACTTTTATAAAAATATATTTTTTCACATATTTAAAACTGTCATTATGTTGTGAAAGTATATCGTGAGAGATATGTGAAAAATGTATTTCCTCTGCCTTCTCCCAGTGCTATCTAGAAACAACCAATCAGAAGCAGGAGGCGGGTTTTAGTGCTGTTAATC
>CAEFZY010063057.1:0-16235 GCA_903066815.1 Brachyrhaphis roseni | reverse complement strand
GGGGGGGCGGGGAAGGCGAGACCCGGAGTCGCCGCGGGCGGCCCCCCCCCCCCCCCCCCCACCCCCCACACCCCCCCCCCCCCCCCCCCCCCCCCCCCCCCCCCCCCCCCCCCCCCACACACACACACACACACATGCGCGCCACGGTCCTCTGTTTTTACAGAGTTAACAAAAAAATATACAGGCGAGTGACGCTTTTTACTTACTCCCCTACCTGCTCCTCTGACATAAACGTGCATCCTTTATTGCTCAATTAAGTGTCAGTTAGTCTTGGACTCATTATCTCCTGGAACCTGATCCAGTTTGAACACTACTGCTGGACTTGCTTTCTCAGTCCAGCAGATCTACAAAGGTTCCAGTTACCTCTCTAATCTCATTGAAACGCTTTACCGACGGCCAGCGGATGCCTGCTTGTCCGACAAAAAGCCCTCACACTAATAGCAACATGCTTTGCGTTTATGGTTTGCACGTGTGTGTGTGGACGATACGTGTGCATACACAAACAATGTTGTGTTGCTATGGAATCCTGTGCACAGGGCCAGAAAATATGATGTTAAAAAATGTGGGTGTGTACCAGCAATGTGTTTGTATGTGGGAATAATATCCTATTTTACAGGATGCATTTCCCCTTAATATGCCCATCCTAATGTAATTTGGCGTCTATGGAGTGTCTGTGAGCTGGGCTGGGCTGGTGTGCGTTTCTGCTGACTGCTCCTGTTTTCTGTTTATATGGATGAGTGGCTCTCTGGGAGAGCATTATGCATTGTTTTTACCGTTTAAAGATTATGTGCACAGTGGCGGCAGAAGCATTAGACAAACAAGGAAATATGTCTTTGATTAAAATATCTTTTATCTCTTTATTGATTAAAAGGCTTAGTTTGGTAATAGAAAGTCTCTGCCTCCCTCCCTTAGAGCAGTTTTTTTTTCTTTTCATGCTTTTTGTTTTTTCTGTCTCATCTCTGTTGCTGTGTATTTCAGATTAATAGAGTTGTATTCATTTAAAGAAGTTTATTCTCGCATGAAATATTTCCACAAATGTGGTTACCCCTCATTCTTAATACTAAATTATTATTATTATTATTTTTTTTTTACCATTAATTCAATATATATTGTGTCACAACTCCTTCTTCTACTTATAGAGAAAAAGTAAGAAAATGGTAGTTGTAGTAATTTTCCTTTTGTTGAATGGTTTATTATGTGAAGTGCCTTTCTATAATGTAAACTGAACTTGTGTAACATTGTGGAGCTGGGAGGAAGGGTCCCCTTTTTTCAATTAAAAAAATCTGAAAAATATAGCATGCATTTGTATTCGGACATCTCGAGTTGAAGCTTTGCTGAAACACCTATTGCCCCAGTCAAGCTGCAAGTCTTTTGGGGTTTGTCTCGATCGGTTTTGCACATTCTTCTTCAAGCTCAATCAATTTTTTACGGAGATCATCTGTGAACATCCGTTTTCAAATCTCAGATTCAGTGCAGTGTTAGTTTTCTGTCACAGAGTTTTGCATGTTGACTTAATAGATACATCCTACTTTCTAACACAAGCATTTTCCTCCATAAGTTATTTGTACTTCATGATGGCAAATAGGACTTATTTTTTCTTTCTTCTCGACAGTTTGCATGAGGGCCAGAGGTATTAATTGCACAAATAATTGCCTTGTCAGATTTTCTCACCTGATCTGTAGGTCTCTGTAGCTCCTCCAGAGCTACCATGTGTCACTTGGCTGATTGTTTGATTAAGACTCTTCTTGTTTAACAAACTAAATTAAACATAAAATCCCCCCTCCACTCTGTTCAGGTGGATGGGAATTTACTTCACTTTGGTTATATAATGCATTTTATCGCATAAAAATCCACCAAATACACAAAATGTTGTGTATAAGGTGATCATATATGAAAGTAAAAGGGAGTTTTGAAATCTTTTTGTAGGTTTTTTAAAGGATTACTCAAAGATGTATTAGAAAAAAGGTGCAGACATATTTTAGTCACCTGGAATCTGTTTTAATCCAAAAAAACTGCGAGACTGCACATTTTAATAACCCAAAAGAAAATTTTGGGAGCTCATTAGTTGCATCTCATGGATAAAGTGTGATTTTTCTTTGTGGGAAAAAAAAACCCTGTTATTTTGGATGTTATTAAAAATATATATACATTTTTGGATGGCTGCGCTTCTTGCTATTAAAAGAACTTTCTAATGGAATAATGATTTATTATGAGAGCCTGTTGCTCCTTTTAAGCGGAGAAAGTTTGCCCATAAAAAGACTTTGAACCCCGATTTCCTTGAAAGTACACGTGACAGCAGGCTGACCGGCGCTGTTACACACAAACCATGACCGCCTTGGCTGCAGTGGCTTGAATATTCTCCAGTGGTTTGAAGACATCAAGGTCAAGCTCAGGTGTACTTCGTTAGTCAGGTCAGCAGACAAGCCGGGTTAGAGGCCAGATCGCGTCTTAATAAGTCCAGGCATGTTTATCCGTGTCCCTGCGAAGGCCGTCATGTCAAGTATGGCACCCGATGGAAAAGAGCAGACAGAGTGGGGAAAAGTGAACGTGATTTAGTGTGTGTGTGTGTAACGACAGTACGGTGTGCTCGATGGGAAGAGACTGAGCTCAGGCTGAATGAGAACAGATGGAGATGTGCTCTTTAATTAACCCTGCAGAATCACAGGGCTGAAAACAGGCCTCAGCCCGTGAATAACACCCAGCACATTCACGCTGTGTGTGTCTGTGTGTAACTCTTAACATTAGTGTACATTACTTGTGTGTGTGTGTGTGTGTACGGAGAACACTATGGAGTAGCCAGAGCATCGACCCATTCCCGCTCTACCCCTCTACCCCCATCCCTGGAGCGGGGCGTTTTATTTCTCATTAGCGGGCCACAAACTGCTGGGGGATGAAATTTGCTAACAGGAATTAAAAGTGCATTAACACATCTGAGAGATTCGTTTTTGCTAATAGTTTTATTAGTGCTCTGACCTTTCATTTCATTAGAGAACTGCTGGAGAGGGGAGGGGCGGCGAAAAGGTGGCGAAAAGTGTCTTCGGGGCTTACTTTCATGGGTAGACCTTTGGAGGGATCTCAAATCATTGTTTGATTCGCATGTTGTAACTGCTTCCTTAAACATTGTCATGCAATTATCTACACACCTTGTCAACTCACATGAGATAATAATGATGCATAAAAGGCCAGGCGCTACAGAGAAGGTGCTTGCTTAGTCTCAGTGGCCTGATTCTCACCTCCCTGCAGTCAATTAACAGAATTTATAACATGATGTTTTTCAGGTCTGTTAGAGCTTGAGTGTATCACTTATCCAGCCGGTTAATTGTTTATGAACTGTGCCCAACTCCTTCCTTGAAATGAAGCGAGACAACCAAGAAAGGAGCGGTGAGTGCAGCAAGTGTGACAGGAACAGTGGTGGGATGTAACGAAGTACAAGTACTTTGTTACTGTACATAAATACAATTTTCATGTATCTGTACTTTACTTAAGTCAATTTTTTCTTGCATACTTTCAACTTTTACTCCACTACATTTTACAGTAAGTATCTGTACTTTCTACTTCACTACATTTCTACAAAACCGTTGCGTTACTTTTTACATCCAAGTCGCTTTGCTCTATTTTTTTGTGTCATGGGGCGCTGGTCTTGGTCTTGGGTTAGATGGTCTTGACTACATCCTTGGTTGCATGTAAATCTAGATTTAAATTGTGTCACAGAGAGTAAACACAATAAAAACATGCCATTTTAATGAACATGGCATTGTTCATTAAAATGGCATGTTTCTGATGTATTAAAATTAAATACCATAGGTACACTTAATGACATTGTATTATATTCAGCAAGAACTTTTAATTTTAATACTTAAGTATTTTTTAAAAGCCAGTACTTTTTAACTTTTACTTAAGTAAAAATGTTAATGCGGCACTTTCATTTTTACTAGATTACATTTTTGTCTGTTTATTTGTACTTTTACTTAAGTACATTGTTTGAGTACTTTCTCCACCACTGGACAGGAAGGGTATTTGGTGGGTCAGAGCATAGCTTTAAACCTGACCAGACCAGTGCAGCAGTCACTTACGACGTACTGACTAGATGTCAATTTTTCTAACTGGTCTATGAAATACTTTACGTAGAAGACAACCAAGAAGAAATTTATGTTGTTTTCTTTCTGTTTTAATTGGAAATCAAGTGAGGCAAGTTACAGTGCAATTTGCTTTCCCCTGTTCCCAATAATTAGCACTTTATAGAAATGAAATAACATTGATGAGAAGGTCAATAATCCTGATCTATAGTGAAATTAATCCTGCTATCGACACTACAAGCAAACAATACAATTAAGAGCAGAGGCAGGAGAGAGCGGTGAGGGGGGAAAAAAGAACAGAAGGAAAAGAACAGGTCTGAGGAATAGGATGTGTTTTATCTCCGGGGTTCACTGTGCAGAAATCCTATAAAGGTTTCTAATTAATTCATCCATTGTTAATGAAGGCAAAGCGAGGAACCAGGGATTATACATGAGGAGAGGAAAGAACACAATTAGAGATACCAGCTTAATGATTGCTTTTTAAACTTGCTGTTGTTTTTCCCTTGTGCTTTGTTGACTTGCCGATGTGCATTTATTGGAGGTTCTTGAAACTACCTCCACCTCTTCTGTGTGCCACCACAATGAAAGACAAATGGAGAACAAAGTTAAAATTAAGCTGAAGCAGAACTTCATATTTAAAATTACAACAACTTGACATATTTAGTCTTTTAGGACTTGGGAATGACCCAGAATTGACTAGGAGCTCCCACTGCAGGCATTTTAAAATGACAGATCGGGAGTTAAGTTCAGTCAGACACTATGATATCTGTGTTGTCTTGCGTCTGACCAACTGGTCAGCAGCATAGGAGCACCACCAGGCACCGCACTGTTACCATTCTTTTTCACTTTGTACACCTTAGACTTTAAGCACAAGACAGAATTGCATCATATACAGAAAATGACTGGACTTTGTCACCTTAGATGACATTGCAGTCACTTGGTTCATCAGAAATGTGGAAGAAGCTGAGTACAGAGTCAGCCTTGTGACATGGTGTGGAATCTTGAAAGTAAAAAAAAAAAAAAGATTGTGGAACAATATTTCTATAATTGTGGAGTTGTTGTAGAGGCTGATGGCTTTGTAGACCAATACCATTAGCCTTTATAGTGCATCTTAATAACACACTATAATAATATAGTGTGCAAGTGTCTGTATAGATATAGACTATATAGACAAATAATTTTTTTTTTAAGCTGTGTCAGTTTTGGTCAGGTGATGTCCAGTTATTTTTTTCAGTCAGTGAGGGCTCTGGTTTGTTTCTTAGTTTGGATTAGGCAATCTAAAACTTGAATTGTCCTAGTCTACAACAGATCACAACATATTATGAGTCTTTAAGGGCATCTTCTAGAATAAAAGGATAACCTATAAAAAAAAAATCTTTTCCAGGAAGCCCTGTTCTGTCAGCTTAAAGTCGGTAATCTACTGACACAGGGGGCCACAGTGCCGTTTCCAGCTGAACGGTTTTAACTGGCGGTGGACCGGCCTGGGGATCTGGAGGGGGCGCAGGGGCCGAGCGTGGGGTGGGCTGCCCTGAACGAGGGTGCATCTGAGCGTTGGAGGGTGAAGAAGGATTGCCTTTCAAGAATTACGAGCCATTAAATCAGAGCCTGGAAATCTCAAGGTTCCCCAAGACTGCTGCACAAGGAATCTGGGCTTGAGAAATATTGTTTATGGTTTAAAAGGCCCGGCGATGGATTTATAAAAGAAACATTCATCATTGCAGGAAAACGGAACAAAACATTCCGGAAATAAATACTCACTCTATAGGTATACTTGTCACCCAGACAGCACAATAACAAGTGAATTGGGAAGGAGATCCTTCATTTGCTGGCAGCTGGCCCCCAAAATATGCACTGTGTGTGCCTGTGTATGTGTGTGGCCACCCTGTGCTTTTTGTGGGCTTAAAAATATCTCGTTGCACAATGCCTGTAATTTTATATTCATGTTGATGCCTCTGATGGAACATTATCATACTTGGGGGACTTCTACTGCTGTCTTCCATCAGTATTGACTCAGGGAATTGTTTCTCTCAACGCCTTATTGTTTATTTTTAAAGTATTTCCCACTTGATCTAGTAGTTAAAGTCAAAGCTCCGGTAAACATAATTAACATTATTGATTATCGCAGTCTGACCTGTTCCTGGAAAAAGCCATATCTTCCGAGAGGGAACATTTAACCTAAAGGTGAAGGGTTTTGTGCCATAAGGTGTCCTTAAGACATGGAGAGAAATCTATATTACAGTCTTCATGGTGCCTGGTCGACACTGAACACCTGTCAATAACATGCTGTTATCACCAGTAGGTCTACTCTTAAAAATAGTTATGTTGACTTTGGAGTACATTTTGTTTGAGAAGGTTTCAGTTTAATTACCCAGGTACAAAAACCTGATTGGTCTTTGATTTGTAGAAATTAACAATAATTTATGTACCAAGAGTTTATCAAGAGATTTGTTCTAAAATTAAACAAATATTTATCTGGAGCCACCATGTAATATTACAGGTACCTTCAGAATTATGAGCATATCTGGTAAAGGTACTTAAAAAATATTTTAAAAAGTCTTACAAACTTCATCATAAAAGATATACAAAAATAAAACTTGAGTGTTTTTTTTTACCCACAGAATTGCATTGGTTTTCTCCTAAAGAGAAGAGTTTAATTCTTTAATTTTAATCTCTCTGGATCATCCAGAGTCCTGGGTCCTCTATTATGCTCTGTTCTCCTCACTTCACCTCACAGCTTTTATATGAATTAGATGCGGGAAGATGGCTAATTTTGTATCTGTTGAACATTTTCAATGTTTATTTAGGAATACATTATTTTGCAGAGAGATCAAACAGAACTGGGTTTTCATTGTTCTGCCAAACAATGAAAACCCAGTTTCCATTGGGTCCATTAGAGACTGTCCCGAAGTTCTCTATGGGAGAGGAGGAAGAGGACAAGGGGTTTCACATCCAGTTCTAGGACGAATATCCAAGCGGCCACAGAGGATCTTAGCTTTAAGCATTATGCTTCATCTGAGTTCATGACGCTTAACATCATGAACTCTGAGTGCATGACGTCATGAACTCTGAGTTCATAATGTCATGCACTCTAACAAAGTTTACTGGACACTTGGAACAGAAAGAGGACCACAGCATCGCAGATCCTCCCCATACATACCCAAAACATGACAGTTTTCATTAAGTGTGTTTTAACAGGAGTTGGAGTGAGATTACTACTACTGCAATTTATTTATTTAAGTTTCTTTGGTAGGGACAGACACACACTGACATAGACAAACGATGCAAACATCAGTCCCATGTTTGCATCGTAGTGCAATAGCAGCAGCTAATTCGCAGCACTTGTCCCTAATTCGCAGCACTTTTTACTATTATTAATTGCATTGTGAACAAATGTAAAGATTTACTTATTTTTTCAATTGAAATTAAGGCCAAGTCCTTTTTTGGCATTCACAGACTGTACATCATCACTACATTTCACTCCTAAGCCAAGGTATCAGCTTAACCCAACACACACTGGCCTTATTGACTATGCAAATACAGTTGATCAATCAAATCAGTTTGTCTTGTCATTATAATATAAACAGTGTGAAAACTTCAGCTCTATATGCTGCCACAGTTGTCATCAGTCACATAAATATCATTTCATGTCTTGCTGTTGTTCATTAGGTGAGGATATTTTATTGCATGCTCCAAATGTATCAGTTTGAAGTTATGCAGTACGGGATTAAGCAGAAGAAAACTTTGACAACTCTTTAAAGATGATGATAAAAATCTATGGACCTTGATCACAATCTGTGCTGCTGCCAGTCTTTACCATGCACCCCCGACTGCATTTGGATTTCTGTTACAAAAAATAAACGATCATTTCAGGGGTTAAAAACTGAGCAAATACATTAGCTATGCAATGTGACTGTAGTAACTGTACCAATAAATAAAACGTTTTGATAAAATATGTTGATGCGTAATATGTTTATATCAAAACTCTGCATGATCAGAGCCCAAAAGATCACAACAGCCTTGCACAGGCTTGATGCTGAATCAGTGAATTTATTTGCATACAGATTTTGAATGATTGACTTTTAGGCTTTGTACATTTTTAAGCATGTCTTCATCTTTACATGATGTTTCACTTTTCCAACTTGCTATAAAATCAGCTACTTATTCTTTAATAGTTCTAAGGTTTCATTAAGAGTGTTTTTTTTTTCTTTTCCTTTTGTTGTGTAATAAAGGATTGTGCACATTGGATAAAGCTGATGAGTGAGTATTTGACCAGCTCTAAACTCTTGTGGATTTGTAATGATGTGATTTGTTGCAATGGCATAAAACTGAAACTAGAGGCAGCATTAGGCAGAGAACAGGTGACAGTGATGAATAGATGTTGCAGAAAATGGAGGGAAAAGAAAACTCATCATTTGATCTACATGTGTAAATTTGTGTTTTTATGACATATAGTGTAAGGGTGTCACGATAAGTATATTGAGGACTGATGCAAATTTCAAAACAGTGTATTTGTGTCTTATGTCCAGGACTGCAAGGTGCTGACAGTCTGCAGACTGACGTGTGTGTATGTGTGTGTGTGGATCTGTGTGTGTCTGTTGATGGATGGGCTGGCAGGGCAAGGCCGAGGATAAGAGTGCAAACAAACTGGGTAATAAATGAGAGCGACAGAGGAGCAGTGATGGGGCCCACTCTGAGGCTTCTGATGCATGCCGACCGATACTGGCAGCCATTTGTTTCATAGAAATGAGGAAGCTGTCACTGGAATGAAGATGGTGTTCGGCCTAGGGTGGAAAAGGCCTCTCTTTCCCCCTTACACTTTCACTTCTGTCTCTGTCTTTCTCTCCATTTCACACACACACGCAAAGAAACTCACTTGCGCTGTAGATTTCGGCTCAGCAGGGGAGTAATCAGGACGAGGTAGGGTGCTAATGTAGGCCATAATGAGAGCAGCCCTCAGTGACATATCACATACCGCTTGGTCTGTTAGGGAAAGTGCAATGGTAGAGCCGCTAGTACCACACAGACACACAAACACAGGTGTAAGTTCCAGCCTGGTGGCGTCTGGGAACAATATCAATGTGAAGATACCAAAAGAGAGGAAGGAAATGACGGAGATCATGATTAAAAATATGACTTAGAATATGCCAAGTTTCCAGTGTTTCTGCCAGGTCTGGTTATCACTATAATTGTGGCTCACCTTTTAATTTGTGAGTTTAAATAAGACATAACCGATTGCTGGCATAACACCAAATCCTGACTCTTGCCCACTGAGGGATCCTACTGTAAGCCTACAGGTTTTCTAGTTCTGACGGTATGTAAAATATACATTTACTCCATTGTTAAATCATGAATCAACAATGTTTAATCATAGTTTTTCATTTTCATCTCCATTGATTGATTACTCCCACATCTGTAGAATTAAGAAATCACTCAAGTAGAACAATGTAACAGCATGAAGTCAGCTAAAACATCTCTAAAAAGCTACACAACAGTCCATGATCTAAAGAAATTAAAGAACAGAAGACAAAGTTAAATCTTTAAGTCTGAAAAAGATTAGAGAATGAGCGCCGTAGCCCGGAGTGGCCAGTCTACCCAAATTACTCAAAGAGCACATTGATGACTCACCCAGGAGGTCACAGAACAATCCAGAACATCTAAGCACTTTGCATCAGTTGTGGTCAGTGTTTGATTGAAAGGTCAAAGGCCAAAACCACTGCTAACCTTAATGGCTTTTTTCGCATCAAAAAGCAACTTGATAATCCGCAAATCCTTCAGAATAATCTCAAGACTGATGAGACGAAAGTGGAACTTTTTGGAGGTTTGCATCCCATTATATTCAACGTAAAACTAACAGCAGTTTTAGAAAACAGTTTAACATTGTGGTGGTAGTGTGATGGTCTTGGGCTTCTTTGCTCTTTTGGATCTGGATGACTTCATATAGTGATGGAAGCATGAATTCTGATCTCTACCATACACAATTTCTCGCCATTAGTTCATATTATCTTGATTGTGGTAAACCGACTGCGCATGTTAGCAAGATGTATGTCTGGATACAGTGGCTAGACTGCTTTGCAATGAAGCATAAACTGGTCTAACGCTGCTTGGTTACGGTCAAAGCTCTGAAGGATATTTTGTCCTGATCTCTCACCCTGTAATGTAGAAAGACAAACAGTGTGTGCTGCTTAGCCTGTAGCTCAATTAGTGGGTGGAGTAACGCCTCAGCCGCTATTGGAACCTGGAGCGGATTCATTCTGGGCGCTCAGAAGACACGGTGAGAACACACTACTGCGCTTGCTTTTTATGTTTAACAGACGGAAGTTCAATTTGTTCTGTTTTTTCCCCCGAATATATTTCAATATGATCAAGGAATTTTGTGCTTGCAAATATAGTAAGCTCATATCTCCCAATTGTTCCTTTTACTTCACAACACTTCAACTTTGTGTTGATATATCACACAATGAGTGTATAAAATGCATTGAAGTTTGTTTTCCTTTTACTTCACAACACTTCAACTTTGTGTTGATGTATCACACAATATGTGTATAAAATGCATTGACGTTTGTGGTTGTATGATGACAAAATGTGGAAAAGGTAATGAACACAATGAACAACACATTCCCCTTTTCTACAATAAAACTATGTGTTTCCCAGAAGAAGAAGAACAACAACAAAAAAGCAGCACTTGGATGCATTTAAAATCTGGGCTGCAAGAGGACGTCCCAGAATCAGTTCAGCTTTCATGCATCTTCCGTTTGTGTGTTATTTGTGTGTCTGCTAAATCTGGGTGTGCAATTCTTCACTGCTCTGATGGCCACTGTTCTCTGTGCCACCCAGATACCAGAGGTACAGCCTGGCAAGACAATGGGGGCGAGCTGCATGTGTTTTCCTTATTTATTTATTTCAAGCCTCTGTGTGTGTGCATGTAGGGGTGGGGGTGCGCGTGCGGGTGGGTGTGTGTGTGTGTGTGGGGGTGCGTTTGTATGCGTGTGTAGGGGTGCATACAGCATGCGGCTACAGCTGGTGGAAGAGGAATTTGGGCCTGCACCTGCATGGGGATAATTAATGTGGATGGAGTTGCACTCGCATAAATCAATGCCTCCTGTAGCCTCAACAGTACTTTTCTGTTTAGGGTCAAAATCTTCTCACTGTGCACTGGATTAATAATGCCCACAAGCAGAGACAAGGAATAGGTGGTGTACACACATTTATGTTTGTTGTTTGTTTTTGTGTTTCTGGTCTTTTCTCCACCTTTATGCGTCTCCTCAGTGAGAGGCTGTAAGGCTATTTTTTCCCCTTCCTCACGCTCAGCATTGTAATCTCTTAGAGGACAAACAAAACAACAAAATGTCGTGATTTTCTCAGTTGTATAATTAGCCCTCACCCGTGTTTGTGCACAGTGATGAATAGAGGAACCTTTTGTTTGCATTTGTCATACTGCAGTGGCATTGTCACAGATGTGAGAACACAGGAGTGCTGGAGGTCGGTTACATGTGGGCGTGGACATGGATGCAAGTTGCTGTGAAGTTCCTCTCGCTTTAAAGCGCCTTCTTAAAATATGCATGCTACCTGAACTTTCCTACATTTTTTTCACATTACATTTCTATTCAGACCCCATGAGTATTGTGGAATATTTTGCTGCCATTACAGGTGCAAGTCTTTTAGTGGATGTCTCTTCCAGCTTTATAAAATAGCTTAGTCCAATTGGATTTGGAGCATCTGTGAACATTAATTTAAGTCTTGCAATTAATTTTCAGTAGTATTTAAGCAGAGTTTAGAAAACCAAAGTTGAGAAGAGATAAAACCAATTTTCCTTGGAGTTACAACTCCTTGTATTTTGGTGCTTGCCTTTTAAAACTTTGCACATGCAGATATAGACTTATCCCCATTCTTCGCTACAAAGCAACTCAAGTGCAGGCAGACTAAATTCGGAGCATCTAAGCATCGGGTTTCTAATCTTACTATATATTTTCAGTTGGATTTAGGTCCGAACTTTGACTGGGCCGTTGCAGCACATTAATGTCTAATGTGCAGCTAAATTCTAGATGCATGTCAAAGGTAGGTTTTCTGCTGTAATTGGAATGCTCTAGTTTCAAGTGTTTTGTAGGCTCTAACAGGATTTATTCTTAATTGCTGTGTAATCAGTTGTCAGTTGATTTTACTGGGGAAACTGGGAATACTTTGCGTCATTTGGTAATTATAAATCTGAGCAAACAAAAGGCACATGTGGGGTTCCTCAAAGCTACATTCTTGGGTCCTTTATTTCTTTTATGACTGTGTATCACCTCATAATTAACTACACTCACTGAGTCAGTGTGCCCAGTATATCCACATGTGGATAGCTCATTGTTTCCTGCATCCTGAGGCAGAAAAACAGAATGGTTTTGGTCACAAAAATGCAAAGTTGTAAATCAGCACTCAGCTAGTCTCCCTTGGACTAAAGACTGTATGGATTATAAGCTAACTTTGAACAATCACATAAAGTTCACCACTAAATAATTATACCACTAAACTGGTATAATAAATAAGTTGTATCCCACCAAAATAGGACATACAAAAAACTTGTGCTTTTTTTATTTGTAATAAGTGTCATGCAATTACAGCTATTAAACAAGTTACACGGAGGACATAGCTCAGGAAACAAAGCAGCGGGATTGAAAGAATCTGGCAAGAAGGAAAGGGATGGGGGTTAAAGTACTAGGAATGTGTATGATTGGAATAAAAACCAGGCTCTGTGTTTGACAAGTGACATAGTTTAATATCTTTTTAATGTTCTAGAACGGACTGAACAATCTTGGGCATAAACTAAGAGTTGCTAGTCAGGAATGAACAATGTAGATCCCACAGGTCATCTGAGATATTCTCACTCTGTGTTTCCAAACCCAGAACTAAAGAACGTGAGATTTTGTTGAGCTTCACTCGAACCACTCCTTGAATACATGAAATGTGCAAATCCTGTTGGTTCCTGTAAAACAAGACTGGAAACATAACCGTTTACTACAGCTTACCCATTAAGGTCAAATATTGTTTTATTTAATTTCCATGTTTTCCTGTTATGTAATTTTATTTAGCATGTGTATAAATGGTGCTGTAAATGCAAACTTGACCAGCTTTCCTAACCCCTGCTGAAGAAAACCATCCCTGCAGCACATCGCTGGCACCACCAGGTTAGACAGTGGAGCTAGTGAGTTCAGCGTTGCATACAGTGTTCGTTTTCATCCACACATGGAATGTTGCACTTTGGGCAATAAGTTGCATTTTGACTCTTACCTGATCAGAACATCATCCACATGTTTGCTGTGCCCCCTAAAATTGCAGACATGACTTCTTCCAGCAATAATTTTCTTGTTGCTTCACCTATGGCATTACATTCCAGCCAAAAACCCAGAGAAGTGCAGTAAGCAATTACAGCAACACATTTATTAATCGCGAGAGCTTTCATAGACCCATTTATTTGTGGGTCTATGAACGCACCACAGCTGCATAAAAGACCCCCGGTCCACCCATCTGTACATCTTGTCCAGAAAATTGCGCTCAGTCTCTGGGTTTAGTAGAAACTATCATCATCACCGTTGAAGAGTTGTTTACAAATTGTCCTCTTGCGAAGAAAAAACAAACAAACAAAAAACACAACTTCAAAGGAAAAAAAAAATATTTTATTAGATTTTTTTCTGATTATCTTTTTTTCCCTTTAGAACAAAAATAATCCACAATTATACATTAGTTTTCATTATGTTTTTGACATTGAGATGATCATTTTAAAGTGACCAGACAAAATGTGGAAATAGGTTGAGAGTACAAATACCTTTGCAAAGCACTGCATTCGCATGGCGACGCTCTAGTTGAGCCGTCCCCATGTTCCATAGATCACAGCTTATCTCCACCTCTTCCTGCTATCTCTGACAGCCGGCCTGCTGTTCTAGTCCAGTCCACTGCAGATATACACCCTGTGCTGTCCACTCCTATCTCCCAGACTGATAGCCTCTGATTGATCTCATCACCTCCCTTATCTATTATTCATGTTACCTTTCAGGCCCTAATGGAGGGAGGGCAAGAGGGGGAAAGGAGACACTACCTGTTTGCTGGCATGTCTGAGACGAGCAGAGAAAATTTATTTAGTTTTATTTACTTATTTTATTTATTTAGCGACTGACTCTTTTCTCCCCTGAGATCAATCTCATGATCTGTGTATAATGGAATGAAATGGCTCTGAGATAGACGCCCTGTGGGGCTTGGTGGAGATGGGCGCACGGACAGAGGAGCACCGCGTACTTACGGCTGTTTGGGGAAGAAAATTAATGGTGCATTTTTTGTTTTTATAATGTGATTTAATGATGCAATGAGTCTAATAGAAGAGAACATTTCTTAACATTTACGCATTCATTTACACGTTTCGTCTTTCGTGGAGATTGTTTGGAGGGGGAGGGAGGGGACCCAGTGGGCCACCGCAAACATCTCACTCCTCTCATCCGCTCGGACTGCTGCAGGCCTTTTTTATCGCCGGTGATGGATGATTTCAGTTTGGCATTTTTTTTGTTTTTGTCACTGCGCAACCCAGCCCCTTCCACCCAGCCTCCTCATTTGAGTGCATAGGGAGTCCAGCCTGTATACACAAAGCCTACATCTAATGCATATTGAGTGTGTTTTGTAAAGGATCATTTGATTGTCTTGTAAATGCCTCTCAGCTGCTAATTTAGCCACATTCCACCTCATTACAGAGGAGGAGGAGAACAAATGATGAAGGCGTTCTCTGAAAAATGAATACTGATTTGACTCTAAACAGCTTGAATTACCTCAGATTATTTAGAGGTGTTACTAGAACCTCAAAGTGACTTGTTCTCTCATCCCTCATGTTCCCCCACCTTTCCTTGTCTCTCCATCTCTTTAGAGCATGTGCGAGTGTATCTGGTTTCCTGAAGCGTTTAGCATCTTGGCCACAAAACCCGGACAGGAAGCCCAGACTTTTCGTGATGTATCAGTTGCTCAGAACAACACTCCGTTTACCTTCACCTCCCCTCAGCCTGCAGCTGGCTCAGCAGACACACAGCTCATACTTTCTCATGCGAGCTTTCAAGTTCAAACTTAGAAATGTAAAAAAACATTTTTTTTTTTAAATGAGACGGTTCCCGTTAGATTTTGTACAATGGTAACCAAACACACACCATCCGTGCAAACACCTTAAACTAAACGACCAAGTCCAAGAATGTGTGTACGCAAACACACCCGAAGAGGGAATCTGACCTTGGCACCACTTAGCGCTGGGGTTTATCTTCCGGCCAACCTGGCAAGTCAAATGGTTCAGGGAGCCAAGACAGAGGCTGCAGCTACAGCAAGGCTGCTCTCATCTATTACACAGAAAATTACAAATGAACAAAAGGAGATAAAACACCAAAACAAAGAAAATAAAAGCTTTGAAATTTAATAAAAATGGACCTTCTTGTTTAATTTTTTTTTAATATACATATATAACATTTTATTTCATGGTAAAAAAGCAGGTGTAGGAGCCACTTTTGTTTTTGTGCAGAAATGTGTGTGACAGTGTGCTTGACGCATACGACGCTCACATTCAAATGTATTCACATGCATAGGTATGAATATGAAAGCAGAAACAAGTGCCTGAGGTGATGCCTTTGAAAGGCACTTTAGAAATTAAAGCGGTGCTAGTGTTCTGTAATGGGGCTTAAATGATCCAGAAAACACAAGATATATTGAGCATTTAATGAAACACACAGCACACTTCTTAATTATGCTACGGCTTCCCCAAAGTATATGTTAAATCTTCTTTATGCTTTAAATATGCTGTACACACATATGCTCACAAAAAAATCTTCATGGTTTTCAATTTAGATAAAGGTATAATATTAGTATGTCCCAATCAGGACATTTTGTTTTAGATAGTTCAGACATACTAAAGGTTTAATATTTGCTGATACAGACACTTAATCTGATTGCATTTTTATATAGGACACGGTTGCAAAATACACTCTATTAAAATCAAAGCCATGCATATGCTTGGCACATCACTAAATCTCTAATGTGAAAAGAAAAAGAACCTCTGTGCTATTCATTAGGTCAAGATCCATCCATAAAGCAAAATCCAAATTTTATTTTGCACTTTTGCTTGGAGAAAACATTATATATATATATATAATATATATATAT
>CAEFZY010063046.1:0-113352 GCA_903066815.1 Brachyrhaphis roseni | reverse complement strand
ATCCATCCATCCATCCATCCATCCATCCATCCATCCATCCATCCATCCATTTTCTGTTCACCCTTGTCCCTAATGGGCATTTTGAGTTTTTTATTTTTGAAAAAAAATTCAGTTCTCATTGGAAGCATTTTTTTTTTTTATAAAATTTGATTTATACTGTAATAGTTCATGACTTGAAAATTATACTGACCATCATTTGCATTGACCATTTAGCAAAATCTGAGAAAATATCACTTCCATAATAATTTGGACCACGGCGTAGTGGTGCACACGCCAACAATTACTGCTGTTCAAACTCCAGTATCTGTGTGTCCCCGAAAGGAAGTGACTTAACCTTCAATCCATGTATTGTAGCTGTGGCTGTATGTTTAGAGCTGTTGTCCTGCTACTAGGTGAACCTCCACCCTGGTTTCAGTTCTTTTGCAGCCTCTAACACTGTTTTCTGAAAAATATCCCCACGCCATGATGCTGCCACCACCAAACTAACGCATGGACAATGTGCTAGTTTGCGTGTATGCCAAAAAGTTAAGTCTCGTCTGACCAGAGTACCTTACTTCACGTTTTTGCAGTTATGTAGTGGGTGGAAAAACTTTAAACAGCTTCTTTTCAGGCTTTTGTTTTTCATTTTACTATTTTAATTTAGAATTCATGAAATTATGTTTTAGGCTCTTGAATTGTAAAAGCAGGTATTTCATATATAGAAGTAGCAGAATTCACTTTATTGTTGAAAAGAGAAGAAATATATAGGAAAATATAAAATAGTTGATAGCATATTTGAAATCTGGTGCTGATGCTAAGACACATATGAACAAAAGCTCAAATTTTTGTTTACTTTGTTTAGCAGAGATGTTGTTGTCAATGTTGATTGCTCTGAATAAAATTTATCACGCTTGTATAAGATTCTGAGCAATGAATTAGTCTGGTTTTAAAGCTGAATTGTTGCTTTATGTTGGACCGGTCTGTGTTACAGCTGATTTTGGCAAATCCTGAACAATGTGAAGTTGGGTTTTTAACTGTGTATTTCCACAATAAACACAAACCCACTTGTCTTCACATTTCAAATAAATAGGGTGTAAAGAACCTATAAATAAAAGTAAATGCCTGAAAGTGGAAAACGTGTTGGAAACCCAGGGATTTGGACAAAGAGTGGACTGTTTCATTTTAGGATGACATGTTTCCACTCTGAGAGACAAGCACTCCCTCTGTCCACAGCTTATGTCAAAACATTGGCAGCAGTCCCCCTACCCTCATGTGACAACAGCTCAGTATCACTCGCCACTGAGGTCGTGACCCCACCAGAAGCAGGTTGCTGTATGCCACTGTTCATGTTCGGCTGAACAAATCAAAAACACTCTTAGAAAGCTACATTCTTTCTGAGCTCTGACACGCACACACACAAAAAAGGTTGTATTTCTACCCATTTTACAGATTTTCTCCATTAACCTGAAAACATTAATAATCCACTTTATGGGAACAATGTTTATCTCCATAATCTTGCTGCAACATACCCTCTGTATTAAATGTTGCAATGCTGCATATATAAGCTCTGTCAGTTCCCGTGCCTTACCGGCAAGCCTTAAAAAAAAAAAGATCGCTTATGCCTCCGGTCACCACGGCAATAGGCAAAAACATTTCTCTGAGGCTGCAGCCAGGGAAGCATGGTTCCGCGGATGAGGGACGACTTCGTCACACAGGATGGTGATCAGTGTGGACAGGAGAAGTCAGAGTGGGTAAATATAGAAAATGACAGGAGTGCCATAGATGCTTGCTAGTGAGTGATTGTGGGGGTGGGAGGCAGCTGTGTAGGTGTGTGTGTGTGTGTTTGATCATTCCCATTTTGGGATATTCATAAATAAAGAGGAACATTAGGTCAAGGGTGGAGACTGATGTCTGCTTCATGTCACACCAAGTTCCTTTCTGTATATTTAATCTTCTTGTAACACATTCAAAGCCACATTTTCATCTTTCTGGGGTTTTTTTATATATTGCTGTAGTTAAAACTAAAGTGTCTGACTTTTTTTTTTTTGTCTCAATCTGGTAGGATTTCAGAATTTCTCCTCTATTTACCTGTGCCATTCATCCAAATACCAGATTACTCATGCTCGTCCTTCTGTCACTTCAGCTTCTCTTTTGTCATTTCTACTACCAGACCCTAAGGCTGCTGGAGAGGTCAGCAGACATCAGTGCGCCGTGCATGGCAGCTTGCTGTCTGCATGCAGAATACCGAAGTAGCCCTGAGTGCACTCGCAAGCAACAGCACTCGCCCTGCTGACGCGCTCGGCTGTCTCTACGTGTATGTCACAGACGCAGTGAGAGGGTTTAATGCTACGCTGTGCGCTCTGCCTGCACACTCATAGTGTGTGTGCGCGCCTTATTATGAGGGTGGAAGATGAAGTGAGTTGGTGAGAGAGCGAGCAAAGCGTTTGGGTGCGCTAGAGGAGTGAGGCAGGCTGTGTGTGAACACAGTCCACACACAGGACCGCTCAGAGGCGGAGGGAAACGACCGACGCTCCTCTTGAAGAGGTAAAACACGCTCTGTGTTGTTTTTATTCGAGTTTAGCTTCCCATGATGGCCACAGTAGCTGAAACTTCTTTTAGGTCATCTGTTTTTATTTTCTCTGCAGACTTTTCTCTGTTGTATGCATTTTTTTTCTTAGAAATATGTAGCCAGAGATCTCATAGTTTTATAAATATATATGTAAAAAAGTGGGTTTTGTTTGCTCCAATGAATTAAAATCACTCCTCCGCTGACCTGTAAAACATACACAGATTTGAATGATTTATTCTCCCGAGTGAATTCATGACTCTTACTTTTTAATGAGACATTTATGAGGAAAATAGTACAGGACTGGTGTGGACCTAAAGTTATTGAAGCTGGTTTGGATGAACATCTTTGATGCCTTTCACATTAAAGGTGCACAAAACAGTTTCTGTTGATGTTCGTCTGCGAATCAACATTCAGACGTCCTGGCTTACGCTGATTAATTTTGATATTAACATGCATGTTTAGTAGCTGCTATTTTAGTGATACATACCTATTTGTCAGTTGGCATTGTAATTAGGCAGTGTGTGTGCTTTTTTTTGTTGTTGTTGGGAGTATATATATATGGTTTCTTTTTAATCCTGCAAAGCTGTATATTTTATATAGCTTTTTCTGCTGGCGGGTGAGGCCAAAGACATTTTCTTGAAAAACTATTCAAAGGCCATAAGCTTTTTTTTTTTTTTTTCAAATTTTATTCCCAGCTCCCAGTATGATATTGCCACCACCGTGTTTCATCATAGGGATGCTTTTCAGCGTGATCTGCACACAGGTCAAAAGGTAGAGTTTTCATCTTACAAGAGTAACTCCACGTGTTTGCCACAGCCCCTATATGTGCTACACTGAAACAAACTTCTAACAGATGTCATTATACTGAGATTAAATTAGACACAGGAAGAATCCATTAACTGCCTTCTCAAGTGGATTTTATTTAGGGGTATCAAACTATGTAAGCTTGAATCATTTGCCTTCCACCTTGTGTCGCTCTATTGCGTAAAATTCAAATAGAATACACTGCAATTTCTAGGTGTAATGCTGGAAAGTTGTGAAACAGTTCAAGAGGTGTAAATCCTACAGAAAGGCCAGCTCTCATCCAAACGTTGTGTGTTTTACTCCCGTCTTCCGGGAGCCTCATGTTGCAACCTTTGCAGCCTTTCATGTGTCACCGCAGGGAGCCAGGTAAGCACGCAGGCGTGTGCCAGCGCAAAGTGTCACTGCACATTAGTGGTAAAGACAGGCCGAAGCGGATATCGGAAAGAAACAAAAATATCCGTCGCGATGAATATCTCTGTGAAATAACGACAGCGGCGGCTTATCGCAGTCGATTCATTATTGCTTTTAGTAATAATCACTGACATCACGAGCCGCATGCAGATAATTATCACGCTTAATTTAACTTTACTGCTCTCCCTCACCCTGGCAACGGCTGAGTATCACAGGCCACAAGTGTGGATGCATCCCTCAAATGTTTACACTGACCCTCTGCTTTTCATTTCCTGAGATAAGCCGATTAATATTCCGGGAATTAGGCTGCTCCCCATTGATGTGTAGAACATTCAAAACAAGCTAAGTCTTTAAGAATGTCATCTGAAATGCATCTTGTGTGCTTTGTATGAATGTGAGAGTTGTTTCATTTTAACTGTCCAGGTGCTAAACGTTCTTGACCAAAAAGGGCAGCTAGGCCAACTAAAGACAGTGATTTACCACAGCCATAAACTGGTTACATGGCACATGGTACAAATCCACTTAGAAGTGTTGCCATAATTACAACAAAGAAGGTGAGTGGATTTGTGAGATGACTGACATCCAAATAGTCAAACTAAGCTTTCAAGTCTTTTGAGATGGATTCTATTTAGTCTAAAATAAGAAGCCTTATTAAAATAGCGCTGTTAAATCTGTGGCATGTTCAGCTGTTGACATCTTTCTCCCACTCAGAACTCTCCCTTGTTTTCTCTCTCTCTGTTTCCTCTCCTCCCCCCATTTCCTCTCTCATCTTTTTTCCCGATAAGTTCCCCCTATCTTTCTATCCCCTTTATGGTTTGGGTTTTGCTTTGAGCTCCCGCTCCCTCCCTCTACTTGCTTTAGACCCGTTTGTTTGTGACGAGCGCTGGCTCCGTGTGGCGATATTTATCAGGCCGGTGTTTGTCATCTAACATCGCCTGAATGGGTGACGGGGGGGGTAAGAAGGCCTGCTTGAAGCACTGTAAGCAGCGGCTTAGATGAATGAAGGAAGGAAGAAGAGGGGCTTAAAGGGGGCGGAGGAGTGATCATTTTGGAATAAATGATGAAAGCAGAAGATAAAATGCAGAGATGAATGACACGTGCCTTCTAGAAATTATTCCAGCCACTCCTAAAATTTTCCTGAGCTAAACTTGAACATTCTGTGTTTTTTTTTGTTGTTTTTTTTTTTTTAAAGGGATTTTGTTTTAGCTTTTCACGAGTCTATGGAATTTGGAAGGAGCTGTGGTCATTTTCCCTCATACTGACAGGATGGCTTACTCACTTCTCCCTCTTTCCAGTGAGAGATGTCAGCTCAGAGAGAAACGCCTGACGCCAAAGTCTCCAACATTCACATGTAGATTTGCTTTCTCTGAAAACACAAAGCAAGACATGGCAGTCAACAGGCGGACGCATATTATGCCGTACAGGTCTTGATATTGCAAGTGCTTAACAATCGACTGTAGTCAAGTAGACCATGACAAAATGTTGGGTTGTTTTGATTCACCAATCCTGTGAGGAAAATGGACCAATCCATACCTGAGAAAATTGATGCGTTATGGGTTTGATGCAACATTGTGGGTTTGGTTTTGAAACCTCAATAAATGGGTTTGTTTATTGACATTAGGCTGACAAAACAGATCTGAAAGGAAAAGGACACAGCCTACATTACTAAGCAAGATTTATTTGGGTGACACTCAATATTTGTTTCTTTCCAACCATTCATTTTGTAATTCTTGCAAGGTTGCTTTGTGTCCATCTCCATCAGTCAACAGATAAGAGGCAGAGAACAACCTGGACAATTCAACAATCTACATTAAATAATATTCACACACACCTTATAACATTTTGCCTGTTTTTGGAAAGTGGAACATTGAAAGAGTACCTGGAGTCCACAGAACCTTCTCACTGTGAGGCAAAGGGGCTAAAAATGATCACAAGAGGAGGATGTTGTTGGCTTTTTTTTTTTTTCTTATTCTAACTGCAGTTAAAATTATAAAATTTAAAGAAAAAACAACCCCCAATGTTTAAGAAGACTTGCATTTAGATAAAAGAATGAATACTTTTACTTGTGTTGCATTTATTATTTATTATGCAGAGATGAGAATATTTCTTAAAATAAATGAAATGTTTTCTTTTAAGTATTTGTCTAGTAGACTAAACTTTTGGAGAAAAAAAAAAAGATCTCAGTTCAGAATAACTCAGAAAATCTGCATAGTTACAGTTTCTACTGAATGAATGAAAAGTTTCTTTCTGGAAGAATAAGTAAACTTGAACCACAGGACCCACCAGCCAGTCCACCAACATTTATTCTGCTCCTGATGGAGGGAGGGATGGAGTGCTGTCACTGGCACCTTAGTAAACGCTAACTTATGAACAAGACAAACTGAACCAGATGTCCCCGCTCCCGTTGGCTCCAGCATGCATTAATGAAGACCCTGAGGCTGGCAGAGCTACCAGGCACATACGCATTGCCCTGCATGTTTCTGCGTGTTTGTGGACCTCTGCCGACTAACTCTGACATCCTGTTGCAAATTGCTTCCTGTTGACGTTGGTGTCCTGCTCTTCTGCCTGAATTCTGCTTCTCTGTGGTTTCTGCCTCTAAGGTTCACCTTTTTTTTTTTTTTTTTTTTACTATATGTGTATCTGTGTGTTTATGTTTGGATTTTTACATGGGTACATTTCCTTGCTGTTCCTTCCTGGACTCAATTTATTCTGCTAATTAAACCTGTTAAATTATCCCCCATGGCTTGATCACAGTGTTTATTCATTTGGGTTCATGCGGATGATATGCCCATCTGTGCCTAGAGACACGAAGGTATTAAAGTTGAAGTTTTTGGTCTATGTTGTACAACAATCAGTAAATTAAAAACAAACAACGAAGTATCACAACTGTTATAAGTATTTCTTAAATTTATTGGACGAAATACCACAGATTCCTCCTTCATCCTCACACCACCTCTCATTGCTGTGTACAGTTCTTGTGGCAGTGTGAAGAAATTCCTGCTTTGTTTTCAATATTTATGCCACTTGTTCAAATTTTAACAGATGCATGATGGTAGTTTCTTTGCCTTTATGGATTTGGTTTTGCTAGAATTTTAACTTTAAGGGCTGGTGCAAAACTATATCTCCTGCTCACACAAGTAGCCTCAACCATTGACACAAGACAGGATGGATCCACGTGCTCACATCGCTGTTTACACCAAATTCTGACGTACCATCTGAATATAGCAGCTAAAATTGAGACTCATGAATCCAGTCCACTAATTTTGCTCAGCCTGTGTGAACTCTGGTCTCATTTTTAATGTTTTTTTTTATTGCAGCCTCATTCTGCATCCAACGCACCTCGGTTGTATTTTGCCCTGCTTTTCTGCCCAGACTTCTCTGACTTCTGACATCAGCAAGGCATTTTCTTTACCCACACAACTGCAGCTCATTTTCTGTTTGTTGTTTTTGGTCCATTTTCTGTAAACCGAATGTACTGAACCTGTTGTAATCCCAGTAGGTCAGTAGCTTCTGAAATACTCAAGCTGGCTGTGAAATCATGCCACTTTCAAGGTCACTTGAATCCCCTTTTCTTCCATTATGATGCTTGGGCATTTCCACCTTGTCTAGATTTACTGAATTTATTCAGTTGATGCCACATGATAACAAGTGTACCTAATAAAATGCTAAGTATTTTATCCCCATCCCCCCTTAAAAAGGGGGGTTGGGAGCCTAATTTATTACAACCAATCAGGTTACATAGTAAAGTCTTGCAGTGGCCAATGGGAATTCTCCTTTTTATCAACATTTTCTCCTGTTGCTTTAGTTGTAAATCTCTGCTGTTGTCAAGAACTTGACTTGTCTCTCTTTTAGTTGACGCCTGTCAGTGTTTGCCACCATTTAACCTTCACTGTTTGGCTTCCCTGAGATACCGCTGAGTGCAGCTCAGCTGTTTGTCTAATTGTTCTAGAGGTCAAAAGTTTGTAAGCTGATCTGTCGTCACATTTTCTGACTCAAAGTGTAGAGCTGAGTAGAAATAGCAAATTTTGTATTTCAAATACTTTCGCAGTGGCGTATGGGTTTATACCAGTTAGCCGAGATTTCAGTATGACCAGTTCAGAACAAAAGAGGCAGAACTGTGGAGTTTTTTTGGTGCTGTTTCAAAGGGCCTCAGCTTCCCTGTGTGTGTTTTCGATTGTGTGTTTGCCTTATGTTCTAGTGATTGTTGAGTCATCAGAAGCATAGAAGGACTGCAAAACACATGTACAGACTTTCCGCAGCAGTAAATCCCTATACCATCTTTTTATAGGATAAATAAAAAAATAAGCATTTATATTAAACTTTTGATATATTTTCCTTTCTCTATCCATTCGTTCTTTATGGCAAACCATACAAAGTTAAGAGAAAAGGGTAATTGAAGTCTCTGAAAGTGTTTTCAGCTGCTTTTCAGAGAGGATCAACATCCTTATGTATTGATAAGTTTATTTCTTAATTGATGGTTTCTCACAATTGTTTTTTGTCATGAGAGATTTCAATATTTATGCCAAGACTTCTTACAGCCATCTGCTGGAGATGACAGTGGAGGAATGAATTTTACTACCCTCCTCATCAGCTTATGTCCTTCCGTCTCGTTCCACAGTTGTTCTCCATTCCTTCTCGCTGCTGGAGTGGAGCCAGGCGCATTAAATCAAACAAATGACGAGATAATGAGCTAATTTATTCCCAGTCTGCTGGAATGGGTGCATTTGTTTACTCCTGCAGAATCTAACCATATGCTTCCTTTCCTCTCAGGTGCCCACCGCCTGCATCCCCGTGCCAGATCTGGTATGTTTGTGCAAATTTTAATATTTAATTGTGCTTCACTGTGTTTCATTGCAGCAGTGTACTGCTCTATTCTGTCTTCTTTCTCAGCACAGCTCTACAAAGTCAGTATCACAGAAGAAGAGAGGCTCCTTACCAAGGTAGCAAAAAACTTAAAAACCCCTCGACATGCAGAGGGACCAGTGTGGGTAGTTTTGTATTTATGAAAGCAGATGTGCAGTGGCCCTCAAGAGTATACGCACAGCTTTGATAAAGTATGTTCATATTTTACTACTTTGACATTATCCAGTGCAATTCTACTTATTTGGATTTGTGGACTCTTTAGCCCAGACAAGTAGAGAATACAGGAGATTTTTGAACGCTTGAGGAACACAAGCTGTACTTGTTGGAAGTTCTTGCTGCTCTCTCAGCGTTGCTCCAGGCCTTTTACTATCGTCCCTTCCCAGTTTCAGCCTTGTCTTTTCCTCAAGTTTAGAAAAATGTCTAGTTTTAACAATGGTAGAACTTAAATGTCATTGATTTGGCGCCGTTGTCTGCTTCTGATGCCCTCAAAGAGTGGATTTTCTATCTTTCCAGGAGGAAAAGCGTCGAACAGGTGATGGAACATGTGATGGAGGGGCACTACGACTTCGATCTCACTTACATCACAGAGAGAATCATCTCTGTCTTCTTCGTGCCGGACCTGGAGGAGCAGAGGTACCGGCAAAACCTGCAGGAGGTGGCATCCATGCTCAAATCTAAGCACCAGGACAGGTTTCTGGTTAGTTTAATCTACTGATATAAATAAAGAAAGAGCTAACCCCTGACCTGTTACTGATATTTGCACATGCTTCTGGGTTTATCTAGCTTCTGAATTTATCAGAAAAGAGGCATGACATCACCAGACTTAACCCCAAGGTAAGAGTATTTCCTCCTGAATTTGGTGGTAGGTGCTATTTAAGCAATAAAGGTTCTCACAGAAGTTTACATACCCTCTGGTCTTGATCGCATTCTGTTTTGTGAAGACATAAGACATGGGATCTGGTGTGAAAACAGAGTAGTGGATATTTGTGCAGTGGAAGGAAAATGAATGAATTGTTTCAAGGCAGAGGACACTAATCAGAAAAGTAGAAAAGAGGCCGATGGCGAATGCACGGGACACTAACACTGCACATCACCCTGAACACACCATTCTCAAGATGAAGCATCAAACCGTGGGATGCTTCTGCTAAGAAAGGACGCCGGTCAGAGCTGATGAGAAGATTGAGGGAAAATTTTTTAGAGTCAACAAAAGACTTGAGACTGGGTTGGAGACGTTCTTTCTAATAGGAGAACTGCCCTTAAACAAACATCCAGCGCTTTAAAATCACGCAAAACTGAAATCTAGAGAATTTTGAAGCTTTTAGCTGCAATCAGACAAACTGTTAAAACGTTTGAGGGATAACAAAATTTTGTGACATACTTTTTATTTGATTTATGTTACTCTATGAGCTGGTAATACTTGGTTTTGCATCAGTAAAAAGATATATAATAATTGTAAACATCAATCCTCCTCTGACGCCCAGGTGCAGGATTATGCTTGGCCTGATCTGCACGCCCCTCCGCTGGACAGGATTTGTGCCATTTGTAAGGCCATGGAGATGTGGCTGACCTCTGACCCTCACAACGTAGTGGTTCTCCACTGCAAAGTTGGTGCAGCACAAAGACACTTTGGCTAATATGTTGTGAAAGATGTAAGAGAGTGAATAATCTGATTTGCTGCTCTTTTTGTCTTTGCTCTCACAGGGAAACAAAGGAAAGACAGGGGTGATAGTGGCAGCTTACATGCACTACAGCAAGATATCAGCTGGGTAATGTGCAATATTATAAGCTACTGAGACACATAATTAAAGCATTCTCCAGTTTTTGTAAAGCTTTGACCTGCTAGCACTGATTTTACCCTGTCCAGATTTCCCAATAATGTAAGAAGATGTAATTGCAGCATTTAAAATATTTCTCTAGATTTCTTTCATGAGTGGTCATAAATATTAATATCAGGACCAGAGGTGATATAACATTGTGTATGTAAGATGTAGTTTACTCTGAAACAGGATTTTAAAAGAAAAAGATAAATTAACTAAAGAGTTTTACTTTTTAAACTGTCTTCATCATCTTTACTGGTCTTGAGATTTGGACAGTTAGCATGGTGAGCAGAATGTAGATGCTCACCTTCAATCTCCAATCTCTTTTGATGTTCTCTTTGTACAAACCTCAATAACTTTCATCGGCACACCTTACCGACACTGTTTTTTGGATGTTTGCCTCTATTTAAACCAGCTGTTTTTCTTGTGCCCTCAGAGCAGACCAGGTTCTCACTACGTTGGCCATGAGGAAGTTCTGTGAAGACAAAGTCTCTTCTTCCTTGCAGCCCTCTCAGAGCAGGTCTGACATTCATGATTCGCCGCAGATTACATCGCCTTCCTAATCACATTTTCGCTCTCGTCTCACATCATCTCTCTTTAACAGGTACATCTACTATTTCAGCAGCTTGTTGTCGGGTTCCATCAAAATGAACAGCAGTCCTCTGTTCCTTCATCAGATCCTTGTTCCCTCATTACCAAACTTCCAGTCAGGAGGAGGTCAGCTTCTGCTCTGCCGCAGTTTTGTAGTGATTTTAAGGGTGAAACAATAAATAAACGGTGTTTTAAGTTTTAAATGCAAAACAAAGCGAAGCCTTCCTCAGCAATTTCTTTTCCTCACATCTTTTCTTGCAGGTTTTTATCCTTTTCTGAAAATTTACCAGTCCTTACAACTGGCTTACACCTCTGGTGTCTAGTAAGTATTTTGCAATATCTCAGTGACCTCTCACCTCTTATGGGTGAATATGTTTTCCTTCCCTGAGTCCCCTCGACAGATGCTCACTCTGCATGTTACTGTCTGTGTTTAAGTGAAGCCTGGTCTGTGCTTACATTAAAGAAAGTAGAGGTTACCAGTATTTTATGCCTCTGAAACATGTTGTTTTATGTATGTTTTAACCAAATCTACCTTTTTTGTTGCTCACAGTGATCCTCAGAGCTCTAGAGCAAGGAAACTGTGTGTGACTATGGAGCCAGCTCTACTATTAAAGGGTGACATTATGGTAAGTTTTGTCTGATTAAGAACAATTTTTTACTGATCCCAAAAATTCAAATCCCATTTGTAATCACATGTAGGTATGATGCTTTACAAAAAGTATGATTACCTCGTGAGCTCGTCCATATTTTGTAATGTTACAGATGCAAGCTTCAATTTATTCCATTGGGATTTTATGAGGCAGAACAACACAAATTAGTGCATGTTTCTGCTCTCCTGCCTCTTTAGGTGAAGTGCTACCACCGACGGAGTCGAGCAGCTGAGAGGGAGGTTGTGTTCAGAGTCCAGTTCCACACCTGCACAGTTCACGGAGCACAGCTGTGGTTTGGAAAGACGGAACTAGACCTGGCCTGCACAGGTATAAGGCGTGCATCCCTGGAGCTTGCTAAGAATATTCAGCATCTCTGCAACACTAACATGTTTTGATACATATTACAAGTGGACAAATAGCAGTCTTGTTGTGAAATTGTGTTGCTAACTTGACGACATGAATCAAGAGCCGCTTTCTCCTCTGACCATTGTAGTGTTAGAGTGTACCCTAAAGCAAATAGCAAACAATGACATCAGCTTAGATGACAGAAATGCTTACACATGGAACCTCTTAGTTGCAGTGTCATAGAAGTCTCTCAGTGTTATGTGCAGACACATGTATATAGTATGATTTATAGAATAATATTGCCCACAGTGAGACTTCAATTTAAAAAACAAAGCTTGTTTCAGATGATAGGTGTCTCTGATGTGTTCTGCTCTATTTATTAAAACCATTCTCGTTCTTTCTGCTCTTTCTGTTTCTATTCTAAAAAGAGTAAAAGCAGCATTTATTTATTTATTAAGTTTGTTTTTGCTGCTTTATAGATCTCACCCTCTGGTTGACATTTTTCTCACTCTCTGCGGTTATGCTCTGGATATTTTAGTCTCCGTCTTTGTTCTCATCTTTCTGCAGATGACAGATTCCCTCCAGACGCTACAGTGGAGTTCATCTTCGCAAACAGTCCAGAAAAACTCAAAGGTATTTTCATCTTTCTGTCTGTTGCTACACATATTTGTATATTAAATTGTGGTTTGTGTTTCACTTTGTTTCAATAAATATGCTTTAAAAGGTCGAGAATACCGCAAAAACGACTCTTATGTTAAGGTAGACTACAAAACCTCAGACCCAGTGGTCAAGTGGGATTCCTATGAAAACTTAAATCTTCACCATGAAGACAGCATGGAAAGTAAGAAACATTCAAACTGTAACAGACTCAAAACTTGATATTAAAATCAAAGGTAACATAAGTTATGTTTGTCTTTACCATTCCACCAGATATCGCTCACACAAGAGGCCCTTTAGATGGCAGCTTGTATGCACAAGTGAGGAAGCGACGTGGACCAGGTGCAACTTCCTCAGCTGCTTCGCCAAATGGATGCCTTACTAGCAGCCCAACTGTGAAACCCCAGACACAGACTGCCTCCAGACCACAACCATTCACATTCAATTGTAGTCCCAGAGGCTCTGCAGTCTCTTCAGATCAACTGAGTGAAACATCTCTGTCGATTAACTGTTCTGAGAGAGAAGACCCTGACTGCCCACTGAGGAAAGAAGATGTGGAAGATAAGGCAAATGAGAAGAGGAGACAGAGAGAGAGGGACAGAGAAACGGCAATTTTGGATGATGGAGACCTTTCAAGTCCAGGGGTTATGAGACAAGAGCACTCCTGCTGTGGTCAAGCAGCTACAAGATGTAATGAAGCAGGATGGGAGAGAGACAGAGATCTCCTTCTTCCTAGTGGTCGATTTGTTGGACATTGTAACAGCATTAAAAAGCATCCAAAAAGCCAAACACTGCCAGCTTTACCCTCCAAATCTATGTCTCCTCCTCCCCATTCAGCCATTATGGAGCTCTGCCATCGCCATAGCGCTCATCCTGTAGCTGAGTTAACATGGGACCGTCCACTCCATCCTCCATCCCTGCCCTGCCTCAACAGGTCATGCTACCCTTACCCAACCCCAGAACATGCCCTCGCTCACAGTCACACTTTGCCTGTTTTAAACAGATGCTACCCTGGAGAGGAATGTCACCTCTTACACTATCCCGACCATGGATCAGGCTCTCACCCCTCCCTCCAACCACAGCCTGGAAGCCCTTACAGAGAGGTTTTTGTCAGTTCCCCCAAATCTTCCTCCTATTGCCACTGTCAGGACTGCTCCAGCAGGCGAGAACATCCATCAACCTCAGTTAAAGTGTTTCAACAACTGCACTCAGACCAAGCCGAAAACACACACTGGCCAAAAGGAGCTGGGGTACAACGACCGAGAGAGGCACCTCTACTTTGGGAAGCAGAAAAGTCATGGGAGCTGACAAGAGAAACAGAACTCTGGCAATGCAAGTCACCGCTGCCGGCATTTCATCTCTACCACCCTACGTTGGACCAGGTCTCAAACCTAGAGCAGCCTAGATTTGCTATTGCACAGGATCAAAACTACCCCATTCCTCAGTCTTTGATGGATGTAAGGGATGGAGCCAGCAGTGGGTACCACACCCCTCTACAGCCCCGACACTCATACCCCTGTGCTCCCTATCAGTCTTCTCCATCTGAAAGCCGTGAAAGCCGGGGTTATGCCTCAGGATATCACTCTGGATCAGCATCACCTATGCCAGCAAGTAGTCCATCTCCAGGAAGGGGAAGGCTGCCTGATATCCCTCTGGGATCCAGAGAGCAGTCACACACTGAGCAGCACAAAGGTGAATATTTAATTGTTAGGAGTTTGATATCTTTCTATTGAATTTAGCCTGCATTGTTGGTTCTAATAGTGTTTTCTATGCTTCCTTTGTTTCACAATTTAAAATCTCTCCTGTCAAAGTGGAAAAAGCAAAGACTGTTGCAGAAGATGATATACCTCAAGACTCAGAGAGTAAATCTGATGTTCGCTGTCAGTCAAGCACCCCTGGAGGGGACTCTGATCACGACTACACAGTTATTGGCAGCAGCAGCCCAACTCACACAGAAGACAGGTTGGTAAACCTTTTTGTTTAGATATTTTCTGACACTGGTAATGAAGTTCCATGTCTTAAGTTATGCATAACTGCTAAATTTGTCCCATATTTTGCTTTTTTATTAGTGCAAATGCTGATAGCTCCATTCAAAGCCTAGAGGATGGGACCCATTTGGAGTCTAACACAAATACAAACAAACCTGTCACACCACTATCAAACGAACAAACCCAGAATTCAACAATATCTGCAAATCCTACAAAAACATCAACAGAACCTTTTCTGAAAGGTGATAATGAGCTTGCAGTTGCTGAGGTCAAAGGAAGTTCGGATGAAAAGACCAAATCAAACATTTCAAACTATGCCTCTGTCATCATCCCTCCAGTTCAAGTTCAACTCAATGGGACTGCCCTTCCAGTAAATCTTTCATCTGACTGCAATAAAAGCTTGAACATGAATCCCTCTAACAATCTAAGTTCTAGTCTTTCTTCTCCTACCTCTTATGTTCCCATCGGCTCTCCAGATAAACAGTCTTCTCCTCAGCGCTTCAGCTCTGCTAATGACAAAACAGGAAGAAGACTTATCCCAGACCAAGACATCTCAGCAGACACTAAACCCCCTTCACCTGTGCCAGATGGATACCATACACCCACCTTTCCCCTAGCCTCGTACTATTACTCATTGCTTAATGTTCCTCATGTACCATACACTGGGTACACTGCCGTAACAATCCCTGCCATCCAACCACCACTTCCTGAGAAAAAAAGATTTTCCTCCACAGCAGTATCCCCGAATGGACATATTGCTTTACTCCACACTTCCTCGTTTCCTTCACCAGTGCACCATGTTACTTTTTCTCCTGCTGTGGGAGAGCAAAGAAGGGAATATGTACAACACAGCTACGTAGAAGAGGCAGAGACAAGGGTTAATTCTAAGTTTGTTCAGGACAGCTCCAAATATTGGTACAAACCAGGCATCTCCAGAGACCAAGGTAAGGGTCAAAGATCAGAGAAAGTACCATCCATGTTTTGATTTATTATTTTCAAAGAACCTGTAAATAGCGCGGTAAGGAAAAAGTTTACCAGGTCACTGATTTGAATTTTCTACCACAGCCATAGCTGTGTTGAAGGACAAGGAGCCAGGGGCTTTCCTCATTAGAGACAGTAACTCATTCCAGGGGGCTTATGGCCTCGCTCTTAAGGTGGCCACTCCTCCCCCCAATGCCAACATCACTGGAAACAAAGGTACTCTTTCCACATTTTCTTTGCACATTGAGTATTTATGTATTTCTTTACTTTATATAATTACACATAAAGTCTATTGGTCTGTCTATGCTGAAAACGTCATCTACCCAAAGAACAACATCCTGATTATAAGCAGCTGGTTTGAGTCTTTGTAGAGTGGCTGGACTCAGATAGGCAGAAGACAAGGGATGGATGACTAGACTAAAACTAGCAAGAGAGTGAGAGAGAGGGTTGCACATCCTTTTTGACATCTAATTTATTTATGATTACATCATGCTGCATGACCTGTTTTTGTCAGTCCATTTCTTCTTGTCCCTTACAATAGTGTATATCAGAAAGGTCTGAAGTTGATCTAGCTGGTGAATACCACACACACTCCAGACAGCATGACAGTCTATCTTATTTTTTTCTCTTTCTCTCCTGTTTCACAGGGGACCCTGTGGAACAGCTGGTAAGACACTTCCTCATCGAGACAGGGCCACGGGGAGTGAAGATCAAGGGCTGTCAGAATGAGTCCTACTTTGGTCAGTTATTTTGTAGATCTAACTGTATTATGCTTAACATATTCTGTTTTTGTATTAGACATAAAGCTGATTAGTTAACCTATAAGCCTTTAGGTGTTGTTATTTAATTGGTGTCCCATCGAGCTGCCTGTATTCATTGTTTTAATCTCTTCAAATCTCTCACTGATGTGAAAGCTGTTTGTTTCTTTTGTTCTTCTCCCTTTGTCTCAGGAAGCCTATCTGCTCTAGTGTACCAACATTCAATAACTCCCATCTCTCTGCCATGTGCCCTCCGCATCCCAGACAAAGGTAGTATTTTCAAGCTCAAATCTAGGTATATTTTATAAATCTGCTCTGAATGATGCCACAATTTGTTTTTGGCAAAGTAGCTAAAGTCTACTATATTTCAGATTTGGTTGGGGAGCTTCAGGAGATGCAAAGTGCAACAAATACTAGTACTGCTGCTGACCTCCTTAAACAAGGAGCAGGTACAATATAGACTTATTCATTGCATGTAGCAGTTTGAGTTTTTTTGTCTTTGAACATCTAAAACTGCTCAAGATGTATGTTTGACCTCACGTATATCATTTGCATTTTTACACTGATTTAGCATGCAACGTGCTCTACCTGAATTCGGTGGAAACAGAGTCTTTAACGGGGCCAGAGGCTGTTTCCAAGGCGATCAAGTGTACAAAGGCTCTAAATCCACACCCCGTTCCAACAGTGGTCCACTTCAAAGTGTCTTCACAAGGGATCACCCTGACTGACAGTAAAAGAAGGTACTTTTTACATAGTGAACATTTTTCGCATGGTTACACACATATAGATCAGTTTGATTAAAAAACAGCAAACAAATGTAAGACATATGTCAGGACAAGCTGTCTTGATAAAACATTTTTGCCTCCGAGATTGATACTACAGTCTAATTCTTTGAATTCCGATGAAGACATCGCTAGCCAACACATTCTCACACCCAACTCGTCATATATTGACCCGTACTTACCATGCGTCACATCTGGACGCCTCGGGTACCCCTTTCGCGTCAATACTTGACGAGTCCTGACGGCTCCCTCAGCGTCACATTTTGACGACTTAGGAAAAACACATGTTTTACGTGGATTATTTACGCGAAGGGCTCTCACAAACGCGGCCGAAAATTCAAACCCCCTCGAATTGGTTAGGTTTAGGGAAAAACTCAGGGTTAGGCATAAGGTAAAACTCATCGCGCCAAATTAGGACGCGAAGGGAGTACCCAACGCGTCAACACGTGACGCCGAGGGAATGACAAAGCGTCAATATATGACGAGTTGGGAGTGAGACTGGGTTGCCCTGGCAAACATACATAATCCTCATGCAAATGTCAAAAAGAAACTTGTCATGTTTTCTTTGTTGTCTTTGCAGAGTGTTCTTTAGGCGGCATTACCCAATCAGCAGTGTCACTTTCAGCAGTCTGGACCCACAAAATCAGAGGTTAGAAAGAGCAAACACACACTGCATTTTGTGAAAACCAGGTATCAGACCGCATCTCTATATGCAGTTGTTTACGCCTGCTGTCTTTAATGAATGTCATAACAACAGTGCCCTTGCTGTGGATGTAAAAGATGCTTTCTGTATACTTTAAATTTTACTAAAAAAAATGTTTAGCATAAGTTCTACATTCAAGCGGCTTTTCTGTGGTTTCACTATGACATAAACGTACATAAACTCTAATTTCTAACAAGTGCTTTTAGAAACTGCCTCCTTTTTTGTGTGTGTTTTTCATGTACCTGGATGTTTTGTATGTGTCCCTGTGTGTCCTTGCTTCAGGTGGACTAATTCTGATAGCACATCAAGCAAGTAAGTGCTTGTGTTATGTTGTGTGGGTTTTTTGTGTTGTTTTGTTTTTTTGCTGTCGCAGTGTGTGTTTGTAAGTTTTGCATGTCTTTTTGCCTCAATCAATTCTGAAAATAAATTTTGTTTTTTACCACTTAGACAGGCGAGGGAAACAAAATCTGTGTGTATTTGCATTTATAACAGCAAAACTTACAATAATATGTACAGTATTTGTTATTTTACTTGGAAGTAATTTGAAATGCCTCATCAAAGGGGATAGTGTATACAGAATATTCTGATAATTAATGGCTCATCCCTCCAAAAACCATTAAATTCAACTGATCTAATTTCCTCGAATGTCCTAAGTGCTTAAAGTCAAAAAACATGCAAGCTGCTTCTAAGGAAATAGAAGCAGCTTGTTGGTATTATACCAACATGGTATGCCATGTTGGTATTCGCTCTCAGGAACTAAGCGAATACCAACATGGTACCATAGGATTTCACCTGTGCAACAAATCCAGTCATTTAAATTCCTTACTACTTAGTATTCTGCACTCATCTCCACAAGGATGTGAAAAAATGGATGTGAATCAGAATGACAATAACAAGTAAAATCATAGAGTTGGGCCAGCAGATGCTGAGGCACATAGTGCATAGAAGTCATCAGCTTTTTGTAGACTCAATAGCTGTAGACCTCCAGGCTTCATAAATTAATGGTTTATTAAGAAAAATTAAGAGACCACTTAAAATGATCGGTTTCTCTGATTTTACTTTTTATAGGTATATATTTGAGTAAAATGAACATTGTTTTTTTTATTCTATGAATTACTGAAAACATGTCTCTGAAATTCCAAGCAACAGTTTAGCATTTATTTGTAGAAGATGAGAAATGGTCAAAATAACAAAGAAGATGCAGTGTTTTCAGACTTCCCTTAATGCAAAGAAAACAAGTTCATATTTATTTAGAAACAGCAATACTAATGTTTGAACCCAGGAAGAGTTCAGAAATAAATATTTGGTGGAATAACCATGAGGTTTTCAATGGGGTTCAGTGCAGTGGGCTCCCCATTTTCCCAGAGCTGTAGAAAAAAAATAGGGCCACGTGTGTAGACAACACTTACAGATAACATTATGCAGATTGCAAAAACTAAAGCATGGGTTTCCAAAGTAGCCCGTACCTATATTTTCCGACTTCGGTGGCCTCACGTTGGAGGTAAAACTGCCCATACAGATGCACAGCAGAGTGGTTTGTTGACGCCTCTCTTTTGCAGGATGTTCGGCTTTGTGGCGAGACGGACTGGGACAACAACAGAGAATGTGTGTCACCTGTTTGCAGAGATGGATCCTGAGCAGCCAGCTGTGGCAATCGTCAACTTCATCAACAAAGTCATGCTAGGACCACAGCTACAAAGATGAGGAGCAGAGTTATTGGAAATTATGCACTATTTAAGCATCACAAGGTGCTTTTGACACATTTTTAAATAAGTGGGTTTTTTTCAGAAGCTATATTTTTCTTTGCCTTTATTCAGTTAGCGCTTTTGTGCAATGTTATGTGACTGTTTTTGTATCACAATCCAATTTTATAGAATGAGTTTTTTGCAGGATGTCTTGTTTTGAAGTTAATATGCAGAGCAGGAAGTCATATAGGAGTTGTTGAAAAAGCCAAAGATTGGCCTAACATTGCCAAATGAGATTGAAACATGAGTTGTTTTTCTTTTTCGCTTTATTTAGAGTGTTTGTGTGATTTTTTTATTGTCTTTCTTTTATATCTTCACTGTATTTCAGGCACTGCATATGGTGTACAACTAAATACAAAAATCACGTCAGACAACCCATTTACCACATATATTTACCTAAACATAGAATTTTAAAACTATACAGAAAGGGGTTTATGAATGTGAACAATGTGGAAGAAAAGTATTTTTCACTTTCAAAAGGCAAAGCGGTACAAATGCAGATGTTTTCTGAATGTAATGCAAGACAGAGAAGCGTAAGTGATTTAAAGTGAATATTCTGGTTATTTTTAAAGAAAGGACTTTGTAGAAGCACAAGTCTCAGAAAATCATAGAAAAATAAAATCCTTCACACTAAAAACATATTTTTGACTACATGCAAATAATTAATCTTTAAACACAGTTATCACACAGCAAAAAAGCATGTAATTGACTATAATATTGCAATTGCATTGACAGCTTTTTAACCCTGATCAGATCTAAGATGCATTTTATTTCTAACCTAAACACAATCTGATATAACTTATCTGATATTGATTTATAAATGTATTTAATAAAAGGGTTGCTTCTGTAATACATGCTATTAGTTTTAGGAAATAGATATAAGACATTTAGATCTGAATTTGCTAACTTTGGAAAATCAGCAGCAAACCCCTTCAATAAAACTCAGAAAAATAAGGCAACACATTTGTGTGAGACGAAAATAAATAGGATAAAATAGCTGCAGTTAGAGTAAAATAGACAACTTTGACAGATATCTCTTTTGATCTTTTATATACATTTGTGAAAGAACCATGTTGAGGAATGCCTTGCTTTGGAGAGAAATGCAACCTAAAGCCAAAGTTCTGTTTTAATCATTTTTCCTTATTTTTTTATTTACATGTATCTCTTCGGTACTTTTATATGACTGACAGTCAAGTCCTTATTTTCATATGGGCTGTGTATGTTAAAAAGTAATATATTTTAGGTATTTGACGTGTTTAAAAGAATGAAGGGATGATGTATGTCATATTTGACCAGAATATTAAACCAAGGTCCTAAATACAAATAGAGATGTGTGTTTAATCATTTCTGTGTACAATTTTACTACTTCTCAATTGGCACATCATGTTTTTCCCTTCTATTCTCCATAACGGGACATTTTTCACGGTCCAACCTTTCACATTAATGGTTGGCTGGTTACATTCACCCAGTTACATTTACTTGAGAAACTTTTGGGGAAAAAATACTCTTGGGAATTGTTTTACTTCACATGCTTTTTGTTTTCACCAGAGGAATATTATTATGATCTATCACTGCTCTTACTTCAGTAAAATTTCAGGATAATCAATTTTTTGTGGGTAACAAGATTGTTCTTAATGAAACACTATCTTGTTTTAACCACATATGTGAGACACAGACATATGATAATATGGCAGTAAGACTTCTTGTTTGTACACAAGTTTTGTTCTGTTCAGCCTGCTGTGCCCCTTGGAGGTCAACTGAAGACACTGTAACAATATATTGTAAGTACTGAAGGTACTTTTTCCCTCTTTTCACATGTGTACATTAGACCAAAAACAGTAAGTATTGGTTTTATGAATTTTATGTTGAAGAAATATAAACCTTTTTGAAAAAGTGCTTCTTCAACCTCAATGCTATTTATTTGCATTGAATGAGAATAGCTGTTATCTGTCATTTCTTTTTCATTATATTTTTTAAAATACCAGAATTTCCACATACCTTTATATTTTCGTCTGATGGCATCATTTTAAAATATTAAATAAATTATTCAGTACTTGAATTGCATTTTTACATTACTTTTTTTTTACTCTTGTGTGCTTACTCCGAAGGCTACTTTTTAGCTTTACTTGAGTAAAACTAAGCTGCAGTAGTGGTCCTCTTTAATGAGTACAATATTGGGGTGCTTTACCCAGCTTTGTAGGTGGGTCACTCTCTTTCCGAATGGGGATAAAAAGACGAGGTCCCACCGAGATTTGAACTCGGATCGCTGGATTCAAAGTCCAGAGTGCTAACCATTACACCATGGGACCAACTGCGTGCACTCGCATCTCATATTATTCTATAAATCTCTAATCTTAACGATGGGGCTGTTGTTAAAACGTCTTTCCACGGATAGCCAAACATTGCATTTGTTGACGATTCGGAAGCTCTTTTTTTAAATGATCTGTTAGCTGACTTATGCTAACTCGGCTAGCGCCTCGCTTAAAAATTGCTATCATGTAAGAGCGGCTTCCGCCGGGAGTGTGTGACATCCAAATGTCTGCTATACGCATGAAAAACGAGGTTTAGGTCTTTGTATTGACTACTGTAGACATAATCAATACAATACTGAAGCAATACTAAAGAGTCGCGTTAAATAATTATCAACAATGTCCTTCCGTTACCTTTGATTTTCATTACCTGTACTATTTTCTGTTCAGTTTACCAGAATAAAAGCGAGGATTTCAAAATAAAAGTATGACTTATGACGTATCAGTGGTGCTTGTATTCAGTCTTTGAACGTCTTCAAATTGTATCACGTTAAAACCAAAAACAAGGTGTTTTATCAACAGTTTTTCGTTTTTTTTTTGTTTTTTTTTTATTACATTTTTTAAAGCAAGGCTAGAATATAGAAACTCTATCCAAAACTTGAGGCATTTTACAGATCATTTTTCATTCCATCAGAGAAACAGCCCATGGCCAGTCTGGTCAGCAGATGTCCACAGCTCAGATGAGAGGATGTCAGCAAGACAAATATCAGACATGCACTAGTGTGTCAACAACAGTGTCTAAAAGAAAGCCATTATTGACCGATACAAAGTGTATTGTTTTATTGCTATCACTTTTATATCAACTATTTTAAATAATTTCTATATATAACCTTTAGATTTTTCTGAAAGTCTGATCCCTCTATTTTGTGGTAATGAATCATATTATCATGCTTTTTAAAATTCCCCACACATTCATCTTGTCAAAAGTCCAGTCTGTTTCAGACCAATGCACAATATCCACAGTTCTCAGTTCTTTAAATGTGTCTAGTCCCAACAGTTTCATGCATTTCATTTTCATAAATATGAAATGCAATAATTGCAAATAGACTGTTCCAGACTGTGTGGGAACCTGGGTGATACGTCGCAAAGGCCTCTACATTCTCCACAAGACCAGAGAAATTCATTCTCTCACTTCCAGGTGGAAAATACAAATTGACATCATTCTGGTTTTGCAGCTTGTTGTTGAGACTGTGTCTGGGTAGAACCTTTTTTATGTGGTGTCAGACAACTATTATGTACGAGTGATGGAGAAGACTTATGAGGACTTCCAAATGTTTTGTACTAGAGTTGATGTGAAGTACAAAACGTCCTTGCCAGAAGCAACTTTGCTCTTGTTTTAGCACCACAGGTAAAAGAACAAACTTCTCTGTTTGTGCCAAACATGTATTGATGTTATGCTTCTTAATCTTTAGTTGCTTGGAAACAACAGTTTAAAAGAATTATTTGTACTTGCTGGAATTTTTTTTTTATTTTTTTTTACTGATAGGTAGTCATGAGTTTAAAAAGTCATAAAATTTTATGATGCGGTTTTTTCGCAGGGAGCAGCATTTGTGTGATTATATCTTCCACGCATACACCCACTAGAGGGAGCTGTAAACACTACAGTAGAATGTGTTGTAAGCAGTAAAGTTTCCATTTTGCAGAAACAGAAAAGTCCTCTGTAAGAATCTGGAGGATTTCTCTGTCTGCTACTTTCTCACCACATTAATAAGCTAGATAATTATATATAGTAACTATTCATATACTTTTCCACCCCAGAGTCTAATAACTAAATTTGTCTTAGTGACGTTATGAGAAAATTAAGGCAACTAAGCTTTGATCTTCCAGGTTTAGTCCAAAAGAATCCCTTTAATGCTAAAGTATGAGAGGAACTTCAACAATCTTTAAGGCCTTTGTCACAAGTGCCTGGATAGATTTTTAGTGGTTTTGAAGACAAGAGAAAGAAATCCATTGGTGCATACCTCCTGACCTCTTAGTGCTTTAGGCTATGTGACACACAAAAACAACAACTACTACAATATTTGTGCAGGCTGGAAAATTCAGGAGTGGAGCACCACTACCGTCCTGAAACTTATAATGTTTTCCAAAGCACTACGGACTGCCAAGCTTGTGGCTGGGATGTGTTGAGAACCGCATGAGTGTCTCTCTTGGAAAATGTCGCCCATGCTTTAGCTGTTTACTCCCTTTGAGGACCCATGCTGTTTACATCGCCTGCTGTATGGATTCACCAAGCAGGGTTCTGCATCTTGCGCATCACGCATTGTAACGCAGCTGCTACAGCCCGAGGTTCCACACATGTGGCGGATTGTGGGCATGTTTATAGCAATAGTGAGCCTCCGTGTTTACATCACCGCGTAATATTGATCCGAAGGGACTTAAAACTGCTGACTCTCTCCACTTCCATCAGATCGATCAGTGTGTTTCCTCCTCGACCTTGTTATTTCCTGTATCCCACTGTCATCCTCTTTTGCTTCATCCTGTCATCAGAGATGTTTTGCGCAGGCTTGAAACTGTTTTATACATGCGTTTGTGAAAATGCTTATGAAAATTGTATCTCCAAGAGGCCATTCATTCGGTAACATTCTCCAACAAGGCTCTGATTTTTGAAGACAGTTGGTGGAGTTTCATGTAGTGGCATCAAAGTAAAGGCATCTGAATACAAATGTATCGCACACTTTTCAGATTTTATGCATATAGATGTATTGAGAATCATGTGTCCTTGTCTCCTTTACATTTCCACTCTCTTTTTTATTGATGGGTTACATGAAATGTACCAAAAGTCTGTGGCAGTTAAGGCGTAACATGACAAAAACTAGACAAGTTCAAGGGCTATTGGATACTGTTGCAATGCACTGCATGCTCTGATTTCCTGTCTTCCTAGTATCCTGGTCGCTGCAGCGGCATTTTCAGACTAATCAAACTGGCTTTGTGCTGCACAGTGGATTGAGGTGAGATCAGTAAGAACTGACACATGCTTTAGTTTGAAGTGAAATGTTGATAACGAGAGAGCAGAAAACGCTCATCTTCACCAGCAGTGACCTGCTTGTTGACAAGTTCAGCGTTGAGCTGCGGATAGTGGTGCTCAGATGGTCCCTGATGGTGAAGGGGATTTGTCAATGCTTTATTGTTGGCCTACAACATTGTCAGCTGGATAGTAGTTGCACCTTTTGCCAAAGACAGATAGAAAGAGACATAGAGAGAGAGAGAGACGCCTCACTGAGCTAAGATGATAGCGATTTAACACTCGATACAAAGTGCAGATTGCCCAGGGGAAGTGAGTCTGTGTGGGTCTTGGCCAGTGGCCTGAGGCATCTCATGATGACAGATATAAGTAGAACAGGGTGGCAGTCCCTCAAGCAGGATATCCTGAGTTTCATAGGCATACCATACATTCATGTTACGTCACCAAACAGAAAAGGCAAAAAGTCCTTTAAGAGGTTTCCCAGCCAATCATCACATTCCCTCCAAGCATTAACAAAGATGCCTTTGGGTGCGTTAAGAATCAGATTCTCTTTGAAGCACTGGATCCTGAAGAAAGAGTTGAAATCTTTTTTTTTTTTAAAGCAGATACATGTGACATGCAGCTGTACTAACTGAGGTGGTTAATTGTCTTCAGACCACCACAAAGCTGTCCATCTCAGGTTTTATTACCTTCCTGTCTTGCTGGAGCAACACTTTTTTCACAGCATTATCCAGACAAAAGAGCTCTTGTACTTGTCCACATTTTGAAAACATTACAAATCGCAAACAATAATTGAAACATTAGAGTTTTATGTGGCAGACTAACACAAAGGAGAGCTTAGCTAGAAAGTGGAATGAAAATGCAAGTTTTAGAGTATGTCTCTGTCAGCTTTTCGCATCTTGAACTTTCTGATGCTCAGTCAGGTTGGACGGAGAGCATCTGTGGACAGAAATTTTGCTGTAGATTTTAGTTGGATTCAGAGCTGGCCTTTAACTTGACCATTTTAATAAATGAATATGGTTTGATTAAAAACATTCCATTATACATCTGGCTTTCTTCTTTGTGATCAACCTCCTACTGGAAATTGAACATCTGCCTAGTCGTTGTCTGAAATATTTTATTCCTGGTTTACTCTGCGTTTATCTTTGTATTCCCATCAACACAGTCTAGATTCCTTGTCTCCCACTGTATGATGATTCCACATCCATATGTCTTTTCCGCATATAGCCAAACAACTTTAAATGTGGTGTTATCTAAAAAAACAAAAAAAAAACAGCAAAACATCTATGTCTAATTGCAAGCGCCAAACAGGGCTTCATGTGGCTTCTTGCCACTTTTCCATTAAGGCTGGATTTAAGGTGCACATGACTAGATTTTACCTCTTGAGCTGTGATTATTTGCAGCTTCTCCAGAGTTGCTATGGGCCTATTTTCTGCTTCTTTAAAAGGAATAATGCTTATATGGCATGTCCTCCTGGTCTTGTACTTGTGCCACTCTCCTCATTTTTCAGTAATATGAACTGGATAGTTCAGTAATATGTAGTGTTGTAATTGTGACCTTATATGGCTTTTAGCTTCTGTTTAGTTTTCTCTGTTGGTCTTCATGATGTTATTTGTTCACTAATTTTCTCTAACAAATCTGGTTTACATCCTGCTCATTTTCCATTCACTTTAAAATTATGCATCACTATTACAACCACTGGAGTTTGTGGTTGTAATATGAGAAAACGTGGAGAGGAGAGAATATTTTAGCAAAGCGATTTTTCCTACAGTAACATCTTATTTATTTTGTTTGTTCATTTATATCTGAAATTCTTTAGTTTGTATGGTATAAGTATGATACTTTAACTACAAATCTTCTAATGGGTAATTATAACATGAAAACCAACATATTTTAGTTGATGGTTCTGTGCTTTCTGTACTGTTGTTTTACACCACAGTAAAACATGCAGTTAAATTCGCCTGTCAGTAGATTGTATTTTCACTGGGAGCTTCGTTACTGTGTCAGTTATTTATGTCTTTGCGCCATTGCCACAAATACTGACTCCCATACTTTTAGTGGGTCAGTCGTTTCTGATTTATGATATCCACTCTCTTGGTTTCCAAAGAGCAGGCCAGCACACTGTGAAAGACTGGAGCATCTGAGGACACAAAATGGCTGGGCCAGGATGCATGTCTGACATGCGTACTGTGAAGCCAAAATAATTCCCCCACTTTCCCTCCACTCCCCCTTTTAGGAGAACGGCTTGATCCAGAGTTGGTGCCAGACTTGGATAAAGGCCAAGCCACAGGACAAGAATCGACTCCCCACAAACATGGGCATTACACTCACACGGTTCGCTTTATGCACATGAATGAGCAGTTAAAAAAAATGTATTTTGAGACATGTTGAAGGTCCTGGCAGCCTCAGAACATGCTACGTCTGAGGTGCAGATAGAATGTAAAGCTGGCGTAAACAAGTCTGTAGCTGACAGTGAACTTTGCACATGTGTCCTTGGGGTTTATGGTGTGAGGCTAATTGTTGAGTAGTCTGTACTCTTTGTCCAAACCAGCGAGTACAAAACGCATGACTGTCTAATGTGGACTAGACTAGAATAGTGAGGGAATGCTAGTTGTAAAAATGCTTGCCATTTTGGAGGAAAAGCTCTGCTAGAAGGGGATTTGGAGAGCAAAACAGAAGAGCTGCTTGCGCTGCGGCTCTTGAAGCTTTCAGTGCAAAGACAAATAGAAAGATACTGCACATTTCATGAGTCAAGGTAGCTTGTCTGTGAATTTTAATTCAGTTTATTGCCAATTAATTGACTGCAACTCGTGTTTTATTGCATCTAAACTCCCTCAGGTGCTAAATTTGTAATTTGTATAAGAGTATACAGCAGCAAAAAAAAAAATTTTGTATAAAATTGTGTTTTTCTTTCAAAACACAAAGCGGTAAAGACATACAGTATGTCTCAACGTTGCGTCCGTGTTCTATTCAGCTTTTGTTTTTGTGTTCTTTTGGGCGTGCACAGTTTAGACTGGCCTCCCTCACATGTCCCCCTTCCCTCCTTATCTGGGGTCTTTATGGTGTTTACACTTTAGATGCACATCTGACCTTCACCTTCTCAGGCCCCTTCACTGACCTTCCTGCCACACACATGGAAGCCCTCTTCTATTGTAAAAGGGGGGAGAAAATGTTGCAGAGACCAATAGTTGGTGAAGCTGGCTTTGCTTTTTACACCACCTCAACTCCTAGTTCAGGTAAACAAAATGGTGCATTCTAGGTATGCATACTGAGTTATAAAATGCATGCATATTTGTAGGTGTGCAGAGGGAAATGGAATGGATTTTCTTTGATTAAAAAAATCATCTTAATTTAGTGTGTAGACTTAGAAGCTTTGTGCTCATAAAGCATCTTATTAAGAGAGTTTCTTCACATGAAACAACAATATGGATTTGATAATTATGCCAAAAAACACAGTTATGGGATGTTTTAAGTTTCAGTTTTCTCATGCTCATTAATACTTATTAAGAACTCAGAAACCTCAAAGGAAGCAGTCTGCGCTCAGTTACCAAAATGTACAGAATGAAGACGCTCTCTGTCAGGTTTTGGAGAAATCTGCTGGTTTGCATCAAGAATGCAGTGCCCTCTCCATTGTGTGAGAGATCCCATATTGTTTTAGGTATGCACAAACCTGATGAGATCATGATGGAGCATTATCAAGAGTCCTGAATGCAAAATGGAGGAGCCCTGTAGATACAGTGGTAGTTTATTCATGGCGAGTGATCAGGTCACACTGTGGATGGGTCATTCATGAGTCTGAAGGAGCTTTGGCCAAGCTTGCCCTAAAACCACACCCCACGCCAAGCAGCCAGCACTTAAGGTAATTAATTTTTATGCTTTTGGCTTCTGCTGCCATCAGTTTCTGCCTGCAATAAAAAAGATCTAAAGTAGCTGAAAAGAAAAATACACACAAACCAAATGACCAAAACCTGTAACATTTTCAGACACAATGTGCATATATATCAGTATGCTCTGGGTTTCATGAGAAATAAAGTTCTCTCTCAAAAATAATAGTGAACACACCTCCAAATTGTACATATACAGCCAGATGCTGAAGGACTGGACGATGGTGTGGGTTTTTCCAAGCAGAAGTCTAAATCCTATGTCTAAATCCTCTTGCTGTCAGAGAAAACCTGGTTTGGTACTCAGTGTTGACGAAAGAGGATGACAAAAATAAGGAGGAAGAAAAGAAAAAGCACAAGCTGTGCTTGAAAGGGTTTACGATGAAATTACGCAGTATTTGCTTTATTGCGACCCATTAAAACCAACTTGAGACATTCGAGCCTTGGTGTGATCAGCGCAAATTTGGGATTTTTGTTGCATTATTCACTCTGGGTGCACTCACTGAGATATGAGCTCGGAGCATAGCACTGTGTTAAAATTATTATGAATGCTCAGTGGTGAGCAGTTCTCTGTATGGAAAACCAACTAATATGCATTCCCTCACACGGTGGATGAATTGATGAAAGAGGTATTTGTGTTTTCTCTTCACCAGAAAGACTGAAACTAGTGGTAAAGATGTAGAAACCTCTCTTATAAACTGGCAAAATCCCCAGATTTTATAACTATTTTGATAACACTGTGGTTGACTGCGGAAGCAGTTGAAAAGGAAACTATTTGGAAAGTCACAATAAAACTGGGTTTTCCTACAAATTTTTCGTCTTTGTGAAAAGCTTTAATGGCAACCCATTTTAGGTGTTTTACTTTTACTTTCAGCTTTATTTCTCTTCAGTTTGTAACCAAAGAGCTAATGATTTGTGAACATGCTTGGAGGGCCAGGGCATACTGGGAAAGTGGACTGATTGTAGGTTCTTCTGAGACCTCTATAAATTTCCAGACATATATGCTCTACAACCCTCTTCCTGAAGGCCTCAGACAGATGTTTAAATCTTAGCATAGTTAAACTCCCATGTTAGCAGTAAGGAGCACTTCAAACTAAATGTCTAAGAGTCAAACAGGGCAACCCTTTTTCAGAATTCTGATCCTTTGGTCTTTCTCTAATATGCCTTTTGGTCATTTTAAGCATTCCTCTCTCAATTACTGAAAAACTGGAGAAAAGGTATGTTCTTTAGCTCTGTTCTGCTGTTTATATCACTTGATTCATATTGCTTAAAGCCATCCATCCATCCATCCATCCATCCATTTTCTAATGCCCTTGTCCCTAGTGGGGTCGGGAGGTGGTTCCTGGCGAGAGGCAGGGTTCACCCTGAACAGGTCGCCAGTCTGTCGCAGGGCAATACAGAGACAGACAGGACAAACAATCATGCGCGCACACACACCTAGGGAGAATTTAGAGAGACCAATTAACCTGACAGTCATGTTTTTGGAGTGTGGGAGGAAGCCAGAGTTATTGCTTAAACCATGTGCCAAAAATATGTTATAGAATGTATTCAAATATGTAAGAAAGAGCCCAGGCTGTCAGTTATCTAATACCACAGAATTTTAAACAGTAAAAGTCACTAATTAATTTGCAAACCATGTTTTTTGCTTTACTTCCGACACACACAAAGACCTAATAGTGGAACACTGGCACCCCCACTGAATCTTGATCACTTCATTTGCACCATGATCAAGTGCCTATGCGCACACACACCCACCCACGCACGCACACACATGCACACAAACTTACACCCTCATTTTAGCCCTACATCCGAGATGCGAATAAAAACAATGTGTAACCAAACCCCATAAGTTGGCGAGAAAACGCTTTTTATCTAATTTAAATGTCAGCTATACATCCCTTCCTCATGCCAAGCAAATGCATAGCAGCATCGCCATGCGGCTGAATCGCCTGGATCCAGCCTACCACCGTATTGCGGAGAAGACACACCCCTACAACATGCACGTCTCGCTGCACACATTTAAAACTGTCAACAACATAAAAAGAGAAAGAAAATGTTTATAAAGCACTAAATAAAACTTATGGACCTCGGCATCTCTGGTGCTTAACGTTTCAACTGCGTGATGTCAATCGCTGTTGCAATAGGGTTTTCTGAATTTCCAAAGCGGATGCAAATGGAAACAAAGACACAACGCTCTGCTGCATATGAACGCACAAAGACTGATTGAAACTGTTCATTTCGACCTACGACGCAGCAGTACAGCTGGCAGCGTGAGCATGGTAATCCGCGCTTTAGATCTGTCATTGATTCAGAAATCAGCGGTGTACCCATGTTGCTTTAAACCTCACGCGGTCAAAGTTGTTTACCTCTTCGTTACCTCTGACGTAAAGACACACCCCTGTTTGACGGGGCGGTGATTCTGTTACGAGCACCTGATCCGATCAATCAGATGGGAGCCTGACAACAAACTCCACCAATCAGAAAACAGGACTCACAGCAAGCCGGGCTATGATTGGCTATCGTAGACGCTAAGGGGGGAAATCCCTTTTTCGCCCGTAGAGAGCGAAAGGAGGAGGGGCGGTGCATAACAAAAAGTAATGGCCATCTATTTGGGTCCAGTAGAAGGAGGATTAGTCTATTTCTTGTCGGACTGCAGCAGGTGCGCTCAAGTTTTCTGTGTATTTGCCTGGTAGATACCTGTTAGCTGTGTTTTTCCGTTGGGAGTTATCGACTCGCGCACAGAGAGCGGCTAATTATCCGGCCGAAGTCTGAGCCGCGTTGAGGGTTAAAGCAGGCAGCTAGCCACGCTAATGCTAGCTACTACAACCCACCCCGTGTGTGTATGCGTGTGTATATGTGCCAGCGTCTGGAAGGGCGTACTAGTTTGACGTATTCTGCCCGAAGTCTTCTCTACATTTCTTGAAGTATACCGTACGTAGCGTGGACGTGGTTTTTTCCTTTTCGTAAGCGGCACAATATGAAGGGGGGCACGCATTGCAAAAGCACAAAGACGACGAACCACAACTAAAGAGGATTAAAAAGCTGCACGGTCTTCATGGGGAAAAGTTGAGCTGAGGTATGAAACTCGCAGGCACTGAAGGAATGCTCAAGTCGTGGTTTGAATTACTGTGATTTTTTTTTTTTTACTCGCCCCCATAGCTTACGAGGAACATGTGTCCAAGAGTTTTTTTTTTCTTTTTTATCACTGTGTTTACCTACGCAGTTGCCTGATCGCCGTAAGACCACTTCAGAGTGTGTATGTTACTGTTGAAAATAGTTCAGTGTTACATAAACAGAGGGACTGCAGGTCAGGTCCGAGGGTAAAGGCACACTCAGTGACTTGCGACATACCATTTTGCTTTTTTACCAAACAGGATTAACAACCTGGGAAAACCGAAGAGAGGCTTCGAGACTTACAAACAGCGCGAGGACATGCTAAAACCCCAGGTGAGACATTTTCTTTCTCCTTTTGCTTTCTGCAAGTCTTACTGAAATGGACATGCGGGTTGTAATACTGTGAAAACGTCGTATTTGACGTGTTAGTGCCAGTCTTAATTATGCTGAACTTTTCATACCTAATCACGGCCCAAAAAGAACTATCTAGAATTAAATTAAAAACAAAACAGAAGGCATTTGATAACAAATGACGACGCACTAAAAAAAACAAAACAAACAACCCTAATGAGCTAACTAAGGTGAAGACGTTCGTCAATTGAAACCTCGATTTTTTTTTTTTACCAACGCATTGCCATTTCTATCCTTTCGTATTTGCAAACGAGCCCATTTCGTACCTATGTACTTAATTCATTATATGTTAGTAAATTTCTTGTTGTGGGAGCCTGATATTGTGGTATGTTAAAATCTAATGTATTATTGAGTTTAATTGTACATCATATGACAATTTACTTCTATTTTCATTTGTTTTGGTTCTGATCCCTGTGTTGGACAGTTGTCTCATGACAGATTATGACTTGAAGAAACCAAAATAACTCTACGTGACCTCCTGCTGGTTGGTTTTGTTTATTGGGATCTTATGAACACATTTTCTAACAATCAACTTTGAGGTAAAAAACTGCTTTCATTTTCAAGTTGTAAAGCAAGTACAATTTGGTTAATTGCTACAAAATTGTCCCATGGTACAGAACTTAAATTCTGAGCCCTAAAAGTATGGTGTGTAATGGCCAAATTTGTGAAAATATGAAATGGTTAAAGAGGTAAATGAAAAGCAACTAAAAACGCATTATTACTCTATAAAAAAAGGCAACGCTGGTTTGAAACGTCAGGGAAACACTAGAGTAGTTGGTATATTAGCAAAACCTCTAAGAGTTGCATATGAAAAGAAGAAAGAGCAGCATGGCTGTTGGTTCTTTTTGAGCTGTGTATGGGGATTAATTTGTTCATATTTACTTTGAAATGTCTTATATCTACTAAGTACCACACAGGAAGCTGAAATTCTAGTCATATTTGCACCACAATTTTAGCACCAAGGCTTTAGAGAAAGGCATAAATAGATTTTAAATCAAAAATAACAAACTATTGTAAAATGATATTAAACCCAACAAGAACGCACTGAAACTATAGATGGAACATACTTTAAGAAAAGGAAAAATTTAGTTGTTTTTTTTTTTTTGCAGAATTTCCAACAACCTAAAAGATGGGTTATGTCACTCCCTGAAGATAAAGGACAAAGGGATTATTGTATTGTAATTTCCAGGCTTAACTAAAGATTTGCTAATCAAATCCATCTAAATAAGAAGCTTATTTGTAGCTCGAATCAAAGCAAACATTTTTGATTTGATTTTACATATACACTCTGTAAAGTTTTTTTTCTTTCTGGTGCCACTTTCTGTACCAAAATGATTTCCTTGCAATTCTCACTGGCCTCTCTAGGGTTGATTGAGAAGAAAGTGATATCTAGGCCACAGTTACAGACCAACCGTACTTTGCTGTTTGCAATCACTTTTATCAGTCATGGAGAATCCTGCCACTGTTGATTATGATGAATAATCAATATCTGCTGCAAGCCTTTTGTTCTTTTTATTTGAGATACAGACAACTCCACAGTCCACTCTTAGCTGCTCACCAGTTAGAAAGTAAACGTGATGGGATTAAGTATAATTAAAGGCAGCAGGAGGATTTTCCTTTGCTCATTTCAAGCTGGTTAGTTTGTTTTGTTGATACATTTAAAGAAGGCAGCTCATCAACTGATCCCCTGATTTAGGGAATGTTTTCCCACTCCAAACTATTTAGCCACTGTTGGATAACTTAGTATGTTATGAACATATTATAACATATTATAAGGTTGTGAACTGAATGTGAGTTTTACAGATCATTTTCTTTTATCAGACTGAGGTAAACGTTTACTCAGATGTCATAACAGGGGGACCCTGTACTTTTCAATCAAGTTGTAGCAGATTGTTTACAGATCAGTGTGCCGCTGGAGATGGTACAGCCTATAGAAACCCCTAAACACTCCTCCCACTGCCTACTCCTGTTTTTTTTTTTTTTTTTACTGTAGTCGGTTGCTTCATTCTACATGTGACCGTATAGAGAGTATGACGCTACTTAACTGTGAAGACCCTGTGTAATCTGCTTACGTGCATGTGTGTAGCTTTCCACATTTGTTCAGTTCCTTTGAAACTAACGACGTGTTAAGTTCCTCCTAATGTCTTTCTGTTTTCAATTACCTTGTGTGGTTAAATGCTTCTGGCTAGAATAAATCAAACCAGCCGGATATGTTTTCACAGAAGTTCAAGTTATGCCGAAAATATTCTCAGAGAGCAAACAGGGCAGTGCATTTATGTTATGAAATTATTTAGTTTCTTTTAAATTTTGTTTAATCAAATATAGACACCCACAACAATTTATTCCCCTGACAGGGTGGGTGATAAGATGTGGAGATCATAATAAAAAGTAATTAAAAATAGTAAAAAAAAAAATACTCCTTTTTCTTTTTAGAGATGCTTTGTTATTACGTAAGAAAAAACAAAGGTATTGGATCAAAACCAAAATCATTTTAAATCTACTTCTTGCAGCGGTGTAAATAATTTGTGTCCTAAATGTATATTTATATATAGTTTGTTTTTATGAAAAGTATGTTCTGAATAAGAGACGGTGTTTTATGGAGGGTTACATAACTTTTGGACTAAGTGCTTTTGCACCCACCTGCCACATGTCCACGTCTGACTGTCGGGGTCTGTGTGCTGAACTCGGCGTGTTATAAAATGTGCGTTCTTTGTCATATTCGGCATTGACATAAAAGGGACTTTTTGGTGTGTGTGTATGAGCGGGCCTCTCCCTGCCTTGTCTCTTTCCCCTCTCCAGAGTCCAGCAAGGGGCCCAGCACAAAGGGGGCAGCCTGCCGTTACTGCCTCCCCTCTCCCTTTGCTGGCCAGCAGTGGAGCCTGGGTGTTTGAACGTTGTGGGGGGTGGGGAGGGGGCTGCAGAGACCATAGGGCTGGACACGGGACATGATGAACCCCCCCGTCCCCTCCCCACCACCTCTTCCACCCCAGTTTAGCCCATCCTGTGTGGGGCACAGGTCACCTTGTCATGTGCTATTACTGCTGTAACATGCTCCCTGTGATCGTAGGAAAAGAGCATAAGATAGAACCGTGGAGGCTGCAGGAGGGAGAATGAGAGGCAAGTGAGGAGACAGGACTGGACTAGTCTGCTCAGCCAGTTGTTTAGCTGCATTACAGACTCGTTTTGTGTACGTTGTTGTTCGATTCACATAGTCTCTTTTTGTCTGTTGTCCTCAGACAACTGTCCCTTGTGCCTTTTTTTAAGGACATTGGTACAGCGCAGAATTCTATCAAATGTATTTGTATCTGTTCCTCATCTTGTTTTGAAATGCATTAATATTTTTCTTTTCTGTTTTTTTTCCCTATTTCTATTATTGTGGTCTTATGTGTGGTACTGTGTGTGAATCGAAAAGCCATGTGTTTCCATTGTTGGCCAGTTCTCTCCATAACCTGAGCCGCTCCAGATCAGATGTGTTTCAGGTCTCTGCTGTACTCGTAGCGACCCAGTTTGAGGTATGCAGTAAAACACATCGCCTTATGTTTCTCCCTCTGATTCTCTTGTTTTCTTTTTTTCCCTCCATTTCCACATGTATGTTTTTCTCTGTTTTTTTTTTTTATGTGTGGTTTTTTTCCCTTTTAATGAGAAAATGTTTGACTGCACGCAACAATTTCAAAACAATTTGTGGGATAGCATCATGTGATGTAGATTAAAGATGCTTATTGGATTGTCATTTTGGGCCCCCTTCTTTCATTCAGTTGTCCATTTATTCCTCTCTGTTGCTATAGGTCTGGATGGGATCCTGAATTTGACTCTAACGTGTTGGGATGTGGTCTGTAGGCTCATTGCTGACATTCTTAGGATGTGATGCCAGGGTTTTTTTTATTTTATTTCCCTCTTTCCCCTTGCTTTTCTGTGTCTTTTTACACTATGCTGATTTGTTCCCTCTGCTCACTCTTTTGATATCCTTTTCTCTCTATATTCATGTTTCATTTTAGCGTATGGGCTGTAATTAGGTTTGTTTGATGGTGGGTGTGGATTCCCATAGGGTTTTTTAATCCTTCAGTATTGATTTTGATTGAAACTTATCTATCCTATTAGCTGCTTTGTCCTTTTTGCAGCTTAGATATCCATGTTTCTTCTGTGACTGACTTATGAAGATCCAAATTCTTTTGGCTCCAGTCTCTTGCCAGGGTCTGTATTGGCACTAACGTGTACTTTCAAATCTTAGTTGTTGCCATTATTGCAGCAGGAGATCACAGATTTGCTTTTTACTAGCTGGAGAAGACGGTAATTTTCATGATTACTGCTTGCTTTATTTGAATAAGTCTCTCTTGTGGTTTCTTAGGCTTTATATTACAAGCCTATGGTTGCAAAATTATTTGTATCCTGAAAACGTTTTCGCATTTCTGTCAGTATACAAGTAAATTATCTCTGTTTTATTGAGGTTTGGCATGATAGGTTGACAAAAACTAGGACACTGAAGGAAAATTATGCATGGTTTTAATATTTTATGGTGACATGTTTTTTTCATTAGATGCTTTCTATCAAATTTTATCACCTTCTGTTTCCTAACCGATGAAACAGAAACCCACAGCATGATGCTGCTACCACCGCCTTTCACCATGGGGATTTGGAGTGATGTGTGGATTCTTTTAAGTCACTTTGCATACTGGCCACACATGTTAGTTTCATCTGACCATGGCACAACATTTCTAGTTGTAAATCGTAATCATGCTTAATTCAGCAATGGCAGTCGAATACATTCCATTCTATTCAATAGAATTCATAAAACACATCAGGACTTTATTTGCCAAAAAGAAAAAGAGAAACACCAAGTTCTCTTTTCACAAAGCATTTTACAAAACGGAGCTAAAAATCCCATAAAATTAGAGGCAGCACAATTAACTAATCTAACATGACTCCAGATGGCGTGCAAAGTTCACACTAAATGACGTTACATGGGAGTGTGGTCACTTTCTGTGAGTGTGATGCAGATTTTGGTCGGACACCCCCTAAACACGATGGATTTCTATAATTTATTATTATTAGGCCTTTATGTTGTGCAACACATGATACATTCCAGTGTTGAGCAGAATGTTGTCTTGGAGTGCCATTTCTTCAGCTTAGACCTGTGAGGCTTTATTATAAGCATTTGCGTAATTTCAGATGTGCCAGCATGAAATAAAATGAGGAAAAGATGAGTCAGCATGCAAAGCTGCACTTGTTCTTCCAGAGTTAATATGTTGGGGTAGCAGAAGAGGAAACTCCCTATCCTTTCCTTCAAGGACTTGGCCAGAATTGGGGTTGCGTCTTTACTTTACAGCTTTCACCACCCAGTTAAAATGACATGCTGCAGTTAGTTTGTGGTGCGTTGCATACTTACAGCAGGCCTCTTTGCTCACTCATCAGTCACTGCTGCTGATGCTCTCAGACCTTGAAACACATCTTTGCTTTTGCTTTTTCTTTGTAGCTTTCTAGATTGTTTCTTTGAATAACTTTTAAATTGGTGATATTTATTCCATAAAGGCTATTGGTGCAATAGCCTCTTTCTTCACAATGTATTATGAAGTCACTTGATTGTCACATGGAGCAAATGTTACTATTGAAAATGTATTATTTAGTATTAGATTTAGCATGTCGAGATATATCAGTGAACAAGAAATATATGTTAGAAGAACATCCATGAGTTCAATGAAAATGCTCAGTGAATGCATTTATTTCAAATAACATGAAATCTATTCAGTTTCAAGCAATTTTTTGGAAATGTTTTAGTTTTTTGATTATGCTTTTTTGGCTAAAAGTTATTTAAGTAAGATGGACTCAACCTTTGAATCACAAGTTAATTTATTTACCCTTTAGCTTTACATAGCTGACGTTTTCAGTTATGAGTTTGACCTTTCAAAGAAAATCCAAAGAAGACCATCTCCATTCTTTTCTTAACTCTATTTTTACACATAGTTTGCAAGTTATGTGTCACGTAAGCACACATAACTTGCTATCTACTCTATCAGAGCAGATAGCCTGGCTAATGAATCAGTTAATATCAGCTTTGTAGACAGTTGAAGTCCGATATATTGCCTGACATTAAAACAGACAAAACCTTTCCTGATCACCAAAATGATTCCTTTACTAAATGCCGGAATAATTTAAGTTTTTCTGTTTTATTGCTTTTTAAGCTTCAGGCATTTATCATGACTTTTAAGTTTCTGAAAAGCCCACAGTATAGTGGTCTGCCTTCATTAGCTTCTGATTGGTTCACAACATTTCACATTTAAGTTGAAAAGAAGCACCCATCTAAAAATATTTTAAGGCAACACCTCAGACACATTGTGTCTTTGTCTGAAATATGAGCAAATCAAAAGAAATCAGCCAAGATATCAGAAAGAGAACGGTGAACCTCGACAAGTTTTGGTTTATATTCGGGGTACAGAATATAAACCAAGATGCCTGAAGGTGTTACTTCCTTCTGTTCAAACATGTTCCAGTTTAAGTACCATGGGAATGTCCAACCATTATTCTGTATTTCAAAGATGAGTGTTATTTTGAAATATATCAGTTTAAGTCCCAGCACTAAAGCAAAAGACCTTGCAAAATCCTGATACGGTTGTTATTATCCATTATGAGACGAGTCATGTACCAAATTGGGCTAAAAGGGCAAGCTGATGTCGTTTAAGTCAAAAACGACATCAAAAGCCAGATCTCTGTTTGCAAATTCAGTCAGCGACATTTTCATTTTTGGAGATGTGTGCTGTGATCTGATGAAGCTAGAATTGAAGTGTGTTGCCATACAGTAATGACAGTCAGTATATTAGGAGGAAAAAGATGGAAGCTTAAAAGCCAGAGAACACCATCCCAGCTATGAAGTGCAGGGTTTGGCTCCTTCATTTTATGAGGGTGTTTTTCCTGCAACATCCTGACTGGTGCACAAGATGATGGCATCATGAAGAAAAAGCACAATGTCTACTATCATGTGAAGGGCTTCAGAAAACCCTCATCACAGTCCCACTAAAATCTTGTAGGAAAAGCTAAAAAAAAGTGTGTCCTAACAAGACTGTTCTCAAACCTGAGACAGTTACACCAGTTCTGTTAGAGGTCTGTTGAAAGAAGCTTATAGGCAGATATCCAAAACATTTGACCCGTGCTGTTTAAGCTGTTAGGTCTGCTGTAAATGAACTACCCCCTCCCTCGGATAGTATGCTTCATTTGGGCAGGTGTGAAAGCGTATCTGGCTCTGGTGGGGACCAATAAACCAGACTTTGGGCTGCTGAAAACGTGGGCCTCTTTTTGCTTGTAAATGAACCGTCATGTGGTTTGCTTTCAGTGGGAATGCAAGTGGACCTTTGAGCAAACCAAAAACAGGAGGGAACTTCACTTATACCTGGGATTTACAGACATATATGTGATCTGAAAGCCTTTAAATTCTTGCTCAGTGGATCTGTAAGAAAAGCAGGACTTTGGCACTTTGGAGTTTTCAATTCCCAACTTTTACTTTCTGCGTTCACCTTATTTATGCAAAGCAACATGCTTGAAAGCTCCCTACCTCACCTGCTGCTCTCAAAAGCCAGCCTCTTGTGCTAGCGCCCCAAATGAGCAGCCTTTGTAACTGCATGACATTACCCTGGTGATTTGTCCCATTTTCACTGTGAAAGTGAAAATGTTCTACATTTCCACAACCAATCAGCGTGCCTGGAGTGTCCCGGTGAGAACGCATCCTTAAAGACAATTCTACCAAATCATTAGGATGTATCTAAACCTCTGAATTCGGAGAAGGCAATAAAAAAAAAATCATCTCATTATTCTAGCACTTACCAAATGGAAATAACTGGTAATGATAACCGACTTAAAAATGTGAAACTTTAGTTCCATTTAATGTCAGATAATGTATGTTTTTATATGTTACATGTAAACTGCTGATTTCAGCTTGTAAAGTAACTTACAAAAAAAATCTAGTTATAGAGCAGAGTAACAGAGGGGCCTAATATGTTAAAATAACCAAATTAATTAAAACTGTTGGTACTCATTGCAGTTTTTCTTAAGGATCTACAATAATTATGTATGTAGGCACCATGTTTTGTCCATATGTTGGATACTCGAATAGGGACAACCCCTCCTGTACACCTATCTGTGTGAAGTAGCGAGGGCCTGTGATGACTGTTTGCTGTGGTTTTGTCAAACTGTCAAACCAACTTGGCGACTTGAATGTGTGGAATGGAGAGGAGCATTTTATCTTTTTCATTGATTTCACAACTACTTGTGGCGTAATGGTGTGTAATCCTGTATATCAGTGCAACACTATCAGTGTCTCCCTGAGTAGATTATCTCTCACTGGGTGAGCCGAATGATTAAAGGTGTGCAGGTCATAATCATTTACCTCTAACATATTGATCCCACAAATGTTCCAAAAGAGCTGCATTTACATTAAAATATAAGTTTTCTCACACCTACAGAGAACAGGAGGCTAGTTACACTGATCAGTCCACATAAACAGCATGTGACTACCAAATCTGCTGTTTGATTTTTAACTGTGACAGAAGAGGACCAGCAGAGGCAAATCATATTATAAATTCAATTCCCACATGAACATCAGATTGCTTTCTTTCCCCTCCTGATCCTTCTTGAGATGATGAGCTGTCAGAGATTGGACTATTTATATTTAGCCAGTAACTGAAGCAGCTTATGATGGTGTATTTTTAGCCTGCTTTTGAAATGATCAGAAACATACCATTTGTGTTGATCGTCGTCTTTTGATCGCTACTCCTCGTTAAATTTTCCACAAATGGCAGAAGGGTGGGTTGTAGTGACACAGGAGGTCAGTCTGACAGAGGTCACTACTCTACTACATAAACAAATACTCATCCATCTGCTTTTATCCCATTGTTGTAATTATGTCGTTAATATGACTTCACTCGTGCGGCTCGCTCTGCTCCTACACTAATCACTGCAGTCCTGGACGACATCTCTGTGAATGAAAGTATGCCAAAACAGCTGAACTACTATGAAAAGTCTGTGAAGCTAACATTTTAATTGTTCATTAATTAAAGTAATAAAGTTTCAATTGAAAATGTTATGATTAAACAAAACATGTCATACAGAAATATGAGTTTGGAACCACACTTCTCAAAATGTACAGTAGCATAAATTGTTACTTTGACCAAAACAAAGATGTGACCTCGATGTGTATCCAAAGTCTAACCCCATTTACTAGGAAATTTCCTAGGGCTAGGCTTACCCTGCTACTTTTAAGGCTGTGGTTGAAATATTCCACTGAGACATGTGACCCTCCTCAGCTTATACACGACCAGTTGTTGCTGATTCCCTGCAAGTAAACATAGGTGGCCTCTAAGAGTCCAGTATGTTGTTTTTATTCGTCTTATGGAAGACAGAAAGTAATACATCCAAATATGCTTAACCAGGTATTACAGGGTGGTGGATCTAGTGATGTTTGTCAAGGAGGGACATATTTTAGCTCTTTATTCTGTGATTCAGTTTCGAATTTAATCTGTTTGAAACTGGTATAATGGGATACTGCATTTTATTGAACCAAAGCAGATGATTTGTGAAAACCCCAGATTGCAGCCCAGGGCTAATTTCCATCTGTGGTAAACATGTTAACTGTGTTGCTTTTCAAGGCTTGTTATTGATGATTTACAGTCTCTCCAATTATGATGAATAAAAAAGCCAAACCAGACTAGAAAGTAAAGTGGTTTTCATTCCAGTTTGAATTTGTTAACCAAGATGTTATTTACTTTTGTGCAGGGATTAGCAAATGGTTCATTCCACCTTTTTTTCCAGGTGTCCCCCCATGAAAAGTTTTAAAAAGCTAGAAAGCCAGGCCTGTTGGCCCTGATCCTACTCCACAAAAACATGTGGATTAAAAGTCAGTGTTAATTAACTTTTACGATTTTCTTTTTTAAAAGCACCCTCTATGCACATGCTCTCTGGAGGTACGTGAAGGATTTTTTTTCAATGCCACACCTTAGATGTTTCAGGGGTGCACACTTCCACAGAGAGCAGGCATTAAAGCAGATATAATTTACTTTATCCATTTGGTGGATGCTATGCACTGGGCCTTACCTTTCATCTGGTTACTTTACAACTTGCAGCAAAATTGCTTTCTATCTCTACAAGCAGGCTTGTGCACAGGAGGATGAATCAAAATGAAACTAAAACTCCAAATGCTGGTCTGGAAATCATTTCCCTGTAGAGGATCCTATTTACTGCAAGCTTAACAGTATGCTTACATTATTGTTCTCCCAGTTATTTGCCCACCAGTCGAATTTGGACAATTGTGTTGACCTTAGATTCAGTGGCATGCAATTTTGACAACAATTGTGCAAGTGTACTGTTATGTTTCTTGCCTTCTTTGATTTAAAATGTGCAGAAACTCTTTAGTTGCTTTGTTCATAACTATGTTTTTAAAGTAGACAAAGAGTGGCAAATTATAAAGTCACTCATCTGTACTGTAACCACTGTAGAGACAAGAGGACCTTCCTCAAAAACCTTGTGCATCATGACAAAAATTAAAATGGAAGACCCGTCTTTAAAATGAGTGTTCACTTGGTTAAGATTTTTACATATTTCTTTTAATACGAGTCAGGTGTGTGAGATAAGCTACCTTCAGAGTGTCATTCTGTGAATGTGAATGCACCCATCACATCCTGTTTGAGCTGATTGGATGTCGTGATGAGGATCATGACAAAAACCACGTGTGTTGATCTTAATCTCTGCTCTGGTTCTTGGCTGAACAGTAAAGACTCAGAGGTTTGTCAGGAGACTAAAAGTACCTCTTCTTTTTAAAAAAAACTGAGCCTTTATTAATTTATAAGATTTTGCACAAAAACAACAAATTCTGCAAATGCTGTAGCTTCCTAATTACCAGTATATGCACAACTCACTCTATTACTGTTCTTAATTGTCATGTAATATGATATTACATGTACAATAATATGGAAGGAATATTTGGAAATATTACCAGTCAGTTATTTGACTGTGCTTAATAGCGTTTCAATAATATGTGAATCAGTCAAGAGTGAGAGCTTGTTTCAAAGCTGGGAAAAAAAAAAGTTTTTTTTCTGCTTTCCCTTTGGAAGACCGGAATGAGTATACATTTAGTCTAATAAGCTGTTGCATTATTTAGAGCTCTCTCAATTCTTCTGCACATTTACTGTAATGACCTGTCAAGGCTGAATGCAGTCAGAAAGGACTGACTTCAGCCGTCATTCAATAATAGACTAGAGTAAATAGGTGTTTTGGTTCACAATGACTGATGTTTGCTGTGAATGGATTGCTTTAGGGCAGTCGAACTGTTACAGGATACTTTATTATTAAGGTTTATTCCATTTATACCAGTCAGGTATTACAACATTACATGATAGTGAATATTGATTTGTGACTATTATGGTAAATGTGGTAATTTGATACTCAAACCAACCACATACAGCTTTCTGTTGTAGAAATATAAGACTAAGTAGCAATTTATTACCTCTCCAGACACCACAATAACTCCCAAACACTTAACATCAGGAAATACCAAACAACACTAATGTTGTATCCATAATAATAGCGTCGTTCAAACGCTTCAAGATATTAAACATTGGCTCTTATCTAAGCTAATCTCTTTCACAGTGAAATTAAAGGTACTCCATATGTCACCCAGAGGGACATTTGGAGGAATATTTCACTGATGACAGTTTCGATGCACCGATTCACATCATGAGGCCAATTCCAACTTTCATATGTCATTGAGGTCTGATTCCAGCTTTGATAGTATTTCACAAAGAGATAAACTAGGGTTCAGATTTGTTGAATTTGAAGACAGCAGAATTACTTATGTAATCCCAAGCATATGTCCCTAACCTTTAGCATAATTGTTGTTTAATATATAAAAGTGTGAAGTGTTTTATAGACTGAAAATGGTGAGAGATTTTAGTTTTGACATGTAAAACAAACAGGGGGGGAAAAAAAACTGTTTCTCAACTTCATGAACTGCCAATCATGGAAATTCATCTGTCACCCCTAAAAGCTCACCAAAAAAGATTTTCACCCAGGAATTTTCTATTTAAAAGAAAGAGAAGTAGATTTAAAAAGATGTTTATGTTGAAATTAGTCACTACGATTTAATAAACTTGGTGATACCACAAATACTGTTCCTGTAGTAAAACTGACCAAAAACACCTAAAAAAAGTATACCTTGATATCTAAAAATAGTGAAATAATCTCAACAATATCTTCAGTTTTTTGGACTAACAACATGATGATGCAGAGTTAAATTTCATGATAAATCAAAATTCTTAGACCTTTTTTTCCCTTTAACGATAAACTGTAGGACAATTTCCCGTCCCCAGTTTCCTCTCTGATGCATCCCCAGACATAAAGACGTTAGACACTTAGCCAGAACACTGTCTGACTAAATGTGCACAGGAAGAAATGGGAACACGCTGTTCACAGGAAGAAATGGGAACAGAATGCATTTAGAAAATATTCTAGCTTATTCAGTAATTAATTTTAGTTGATATCCGAAATGCTAAGTTTCTTCAGCCCTCATAGTAGCCTTTCCAATTTTAGTATTTGTTTGAATCTCCTGGACTTCTCTGGCTCAGTAGCAAAACCAAACAGTCTGAGAAATACTCTGTGGTTTGTTGTTTATCAAAGCTCTGTTTGATCCATCAGATGAATTCCCTTGACAAGTATTTGCAGTCATATATCAGTATGCAGCAACACATGTATCCGATGTTCTTGGTTGAAGCATGCGGTGTGCATTTCAGCTACTGTACAAGCTTGACCCACTACGAATAATGACTTCTGTGTTCAAAAATGTAGTAACTACTTACACCCTTTAAAGTTTTAATAAAAAAATGTTTACAAGACTTGCTCAGATTTATCTGTAAAGGCTTACCACTCAGTTTTATAATAATCTAAGCTGCAAAACGACAACAGAATAGGCTGAAACATTCACCTTGATCCTTACTTACTCTTCTTATGAGCATTATTATTGGACGTGAGTGATGAAAAGCTGTGTCAAATTATCTTGAATTATTCAGCTGGCTCTTTGCAGCATTGGCCTTTGATTTATTTGCAAGTTTGTTGAGTGTTTCTTTACCATGGCCTTCCACATCCCCCTCCTCCTTCCATCATTTGCTCGACTTTCACTGCAGTGAAAGGCACCAAAGAAAGAAATGAGAGAAGCTTTGTGAAGGACAGTGATTGTTTGTTTATGAGGATGTTAGCCTTGTGGTGACATGTTTTGGTTTTTTTTCTTCTTCCCATCACGTGGCCAAGTTTAAAAGGTAATCGGAGCACTGTGTAATCAAATAGAACCCAAATCCTGTTTTTCTTTTCGTTGGGGGGGTGTGTAAAGGAGAGTTTTTTCCGTTTGATTCATATGGCTTCATTTCTGCACCCTTGGACAAAACCACCGAAGTTGCATTTGCTTCCAAAGGGTAAATTGGGAAGTTGAGTCACACACAGCTTGGTTGGCAAGGGAAAGCAATGTTTCTCTGTGCGTGTAAGAGTTTGTAGATAACCTTGATCAAGTTGAAATTGATTTTTCTCTGTATTGCAATGCTGGAGCGTTGACTAGGAAGTGATTTCTTTATTTCCAATTAAGATACAGCATATAACATTTTTTGTTAACACTCTCCTGCTTTTCACTGCTTTCTGTTTAGTGATGGAGCCTACCGTTGTGAGTACATCCACCGTGGCCCCTGATGAGTTTGACAGGAATGTGCCACGGATCTGCGGAGTGTGTGGTGACAAGGCCACTGGCTTCCACTTCAATGCCATGACCTGTGAAGGATGCAAGGGCTTTTTCAGGTATGCTAATATTCAGTCAAAATCTGGCTTAATCTCCAGTGGGTCCTGGGAATAGCATATAAGCTCTATGGAAAAGTAGTGGATTTTTACTGACCTTACACAAAGCAGTTACATTTTTAGAGGGGAAATAAAGTACAATGAAAAAGAAATGTATTAAAAGATGCACAATACAATTAAGTCAGTACATACATACTGTTGGGTGGACATCTGAAGAAGCCTCTGTTTTTCCGGGAAAAAGCTAACCTGCTGGTAAAACAACCTCACCACCGCTTTTTCCTGCTGCCGTTGGTGAGTCAAGACTTGGAATTGCAAGCGTGACAAGCACTGATCTATATCGTTTCTGAGCTTTGCACATGATTTATTTGCAATGTGCACACGGACGGGAATGGATCTCCTTCCTGCTCTGACTGCTGGCGACGTTATGCTGCAGGATATCTGTGTAAGACTGACTGCAGTGCTTAAAAAGCACTGCAGCACTCACTTAGGGCAGAGCTCCACTGTTGTTGCCATAAAAGTCTCCAGCAACACAGAAAGTTTTTTTTTTTTTTTTTTTGGAGAAAAAGAAGTCGCTAGAGAATCTGAAAGTTACCAAATATAGTGACAAGGTGAATAGGTTTGCAACGTGTTTTCCCTCGTCCTGACCACAGCCCCGCTCAACGTTCACCACACTTGGCCTTGCTCCTCAGTGTCAACGCGCACTACCCACTTTGTTAGAGTTTTGCTTTCACAGGGTAGTTAGTTTCACTTTAATGGCAATTTAAAGTTGCCAGCTAATCGGTCATGTGTTTTTTGGACAATCTAAGAAAAGCTGAAGGCCTGGAGAAAACTCTCATGCACAGCAAAGACCTGCAGACTCCCCCTGGAAACGAACCCAAAGCCTCTAACAACCTAGCTACTGTACTGACCCTTTCTCTCTGCTCCCTGACTTGGAAAAGTTTAAAATTTGAAGCAAAGACAAAACTGGAACAATTTGTTTTCCTATGTTTTGTTTTGAAGTATGTGCGTCTGTTCTGTACATTTGCGTCTGTTCCTCCCAGCAGTGTTGGTATTCAAAAGGAAAACAGAAAAATCGGATGTTTAATAATCTCCTTCCTCGTCTGTCACATGGCCTTCGTTTGAACTCTCATAAAGCACGTTCATCTGTGTTTCAGCTCACATGGGTTTATAGATGCTCATACGTTCGTGTGACTAAATCATTACTCTGCGTCACTATTTTGCTCAACTTCTTTGATCCAAAGGTTTGATCCAAGAGCTCAACTTCTCTCTTACCCTCAGATTCCTTGGCACGTGTCCATATTTTTGCTTTTTTCTTTTTAATCGTAGACCTGAAGGAAAAAATATCTATTTCTGCCTTGATTATATTTGTGCAAAACACTGTGAATGTGTGTCCCTTTTAATAAAGATAAAATTAAATTGTAAAATAAAGTATATTTTCTGTTTACCCCGAAAACAACTTTATATGATTCTTCACAACACTTCTACAATCGTCTGTCACAATAAATTTTGACTTGAGACTTTTGAAGCTTGAACAGCTACTTCTTACTCTCTGAAGAAGTATCTGTAGGATCTGAATACAAATGCACGCCTCACGTTTCATTTTTATTTGAGACAAGTTGAAAAACGTAATGTTTTTCTTCCACTCGACAATTACGCGCTACTTTGGGTTGCACTATTAATACACACACCGCACTTTGTTGTAACGTGACAAAAGGTGGAAAAAAGTTCAAGGGTAATGAAAACATTTGCAAGGAACTGTAGATGTATTTTAATAACCTTTGAAATGTATGTCATTTATTTAGGCGCAGCATGAAACGCAAGGCCTCCTTCACATGTCCCTTTAACGGCAGTTGCACCATCACCAAGGACAACAGGCGTCACTGCCAGGCATGCCGCCTCAAACGCTGTGTGGACATTGGCATGATGAAAGAGTGTAAGTGGGGAAAAAAAACCCCGGTGACCCATATTTTCAGTGCATGATTCTAACCCTTGTAGCTGGAATTTGTTTAAGCTGATATTTGCCAACAAGAAGTTTTCCAGTATCTTTCAGTTTAATCCTCAATAGTTTCAAACAGCCGTAAAAACACTGTAACTCTTAAAGTAGGGGACTTGTTTAAATTTAGTTGCTAGGTTATAATTTGCTCTTTTGATTTTTGTGTGGCTTTGTTAATAGATTATCTGGTTGGAAACTTGAGCTTCTGTGTTGTAATTTACCCAACATGCTGTGTATAAATAAAGTTAATTCCAGGGTTTGATCCAAGAGCAGCTTCCCACCAAAAGAATGTAAAGAAATACGTTTCCTTACTGTACTTCCATTACATCAGATCCGATTTCTCCAGAGGAGGGGAAAAAGGCAAAGAAAACAAACACTTTTTTTTTTAAGTTGTACAACTGGTATATGCATTCATCAGGACTCAGGACTGGTGGGTGGGGGGACTTTTGTCTGTTATGTAATCTTTCGACTCAGGTTAAGTATCTCTGGGTCTTTGCCCCTTTTTAAAATGTTTACATGCTTTGTTTAAACAAGTGGAGCCTCTCGGCATTGTGTAAAGTATACCACATCTGAAGTTTAAACACCTTATGTGCAATCTATCCTGGCCTCTTCTCGCTACAGTTTTATGTTTGTTTTTATAGTCTGCATATGGCAGGCACATCTCGTCTTGTTTTCTGCTAATATCCGGATATTGTCCAAAGTTCTAAGTTCTCTTTTATGCAAATGGTCTCAGCCTGCCAGGTGAATGTTTTGTTTTTTCACCCTCCACCTTTCTTTTTTTTTTTTTTTTTCCTTGTTGGCAACAGACCTTACAGTAAGCTTTATGTGAACAGGAGCCAGTGATGTGGCTGTTACTGTTGCAAAAACAGCAGCATGTTGTCAAGAGCCGGCTCTCTCTCTGTTTCTGTGAGCTAATTCAGCGGCTAGAACAACAAGGAGCAAACGGAACAAAGACAATGTGTTCGGTTGTTCAGTGCAGCAGGGGTCTCCATATAGACCCATCCCCTCCCATTCTCTTCCTCCAGAGAATAACAACCTCCTTTCACCCAATGCAACATAAACATGCCTGTCATCACAGTGTTGAGCCAAGTAATGTACCTTTGAACAGTTTTTGATATTTGGATGGATTCTGTTTGTGTGGTTATTTATAATTCATCATCCATTGGTTTACCTGACCTGTTTGTTTTCTTGTGTTGTATTTGTGCTATTTTTTACCCAAAGAAAGCATTTCTTTTTTTTCCCCTTTTTTTTTTATCTGGAAGTTGAGTTTACTCTGAGTGTAGATTTCAAACGTTCTCTTCGTCTTGGCCTTGCAGTCATTCTGACAGACGAGGAAGTGCAGAGAAAGAAAGACCTGATTCAGCGGAGGAAGGACGAGGAGGCACAACGTGAAGCAGAAAAGGAAGCACGGAGACCTAGACTTACGGATGAACAGAGTCACGTCATTGCCACACTGGTGGAGGCACACCACAAAACATACGACGACTCCTACTCTGATTTCTGCCGCTTCAGGGTTGGTGTCTGTTAATTTTACTCGACATCAAATCAGCACAATGCAGGGCTAAAATGTGTAAATGACAAAGACTGACTTTAGTGATTTGCCATCTTGGCTTTCTTTTATCTTATAGTCATAGCACTTTGACTTTGACCTAACGTAATCCTGTGAACGATCACTTGAATGATTTCTCTTCTTAAATACTATCCACATAAACCAGAAACAGGCCTTTCATTTCTGTCCCATTTTCTCATCCACTAAACTTCCTCTAATGTACATTCTTGTGACTTTTTTCTGTGTAAATACAAGTGCATCTGATTAAATTAGAATATCACTGAGAAGATAATTATTTCTGTACTTCATCAGCATCAATTCAGAGTGCTGTATGCAAGCATATTGCTGCAATGAAAATATGATATAAATAATAATCACAGCCTGAAGAATATTGTGAAGCAAAACCCATTTTAGAGTTTGGAGGAGATTCATAAGTTTTCGACCGCAACTAAATTCAGTAGCCCATTTTAAATCATTCATTCTTTCGTTGATTCACAGTTATTCTTTGACCAAGCAGAAAAAAGTTGTAGCTTTAATGGTTAGTGTGTTGTTTAACAACTTAGCTTGTGTTTGAAGCACTTAATGTATTTGGACAACCTGTCTGAAGACGGCTACATAGAGTTCAGGCAGATACAGGAAATTTTCCAAGAATACCAATAGAAAGCATTGAGTTGGTTCCACTATCTCAGTTGGATAATCTGAAAGCCCACATATCCCACAATCAACTTTCATGATGTGAAAAGACAAAGGAATCCCTAATAGGGGACTAATGATTGCATTTTTAATCCAGCACTATTATGTTGGGCTTGATAAGTCACCATACACAAATGTATCCAGGACATGTTTATTTTTTTAATGCTAAGAGATTCTTGAACCTGAAACTTGTCAGAATTGTCCTACTTGGACTAATCAGAATATGGCTGCACAGTTTCTCAAAGGTCCCATGTCCTCTGCTGGAAAACTTTATGGAGATTCTGCTTTCATTTTCTATCAGGACGTGGCAATACCTGCTTTATTGACTATTGAAGTACTGTGTTTGATTGGACTGCAGTCTTGCCAGACATAAATCCAATAGAGGATTAGTGTCCAAATTCACTCCTTAAGGGCTTCTGTCCTTCATGTTTTAAATTGTTCTTTGGTTCATCCCATCTGACTTATGAGTCGGTCATTAACACATCTCTGCACAACTTGACCACTGAGAAGGTAATCCTACCAATTGATTAAGACATGTTAGAGCAGGAACACTTCTAAAATATGCTGGGCTCCAGTTCTCGAGGATTGGAGATGGACACCTCTGCCATGTAGAATCTATGGATATGGACGAAACAAAAAATGAGAGAAGTTCAAAATAGGCAAACGATCTGAAAACTGGTGCTAAAGCAGCCTGTGGGTGATCAGACCTCCATGACATGCTACATAGTAAGCCCAATGTAACATTGTAGTTTTCTGTGAAAAAATGTCAGATTTTTATTTGTCTCAAACTGTATTAATTAAGTTTATGGAAATCCACTCTTGAAAAGCATCATTAGTGTATCACAGTCTGTTACTTGTTTCACTTTTTAAGTCAAATTACTGAAATAAATATTTTCTTGATGATATTCTACTTTTTTGAGACAAACCTGTATAAATGAATCTTAGGCAAAATGGCAAGGGAAGGCCATTTTTGTGGTTGAGCTTTCATAAAAAGCCTCCCTCTCCTGTGCAGCCTCCTGTGCGTGAGGGCCCAGTGACGCGAAGCGCGAGCAGAGCTGCCTCCCTCCACTCCTTCTCTGATGCCTCCTCTGACTCTTTCAGTCACTCTCCAGGTAAAAATCTTCACAAATAAAAACACTAGCTTATCCAGCAATGTGACCCTTTTTATTTGAATATTCTAAAAAGTTATATCATGACATCTAAGGCAAGTTTGAGAAACATATTTTCATTTTCCGGTTTGCTTTTTTTTTAACTACATGGTGGATTATGGCATTAAATTAGCCTACAGTGCTGAGAATCTAGGCAAACCCCTTCGAATAATAAGTACCATGCAGACACCTGACTCCCTCTTGTAAACAGCCATTCATTAATGCATTCATTGCTAATGAAGAGAAGACCGCTCAAGACATGGTCTGAGCTTGTACAAACACACAGCAGGCAGGGACAAATTATGGAAAACAACCGTTGCTAGCTGTAAATGCTCCATATGTTTCTGCATATGTCTCTGCTTATTTATTTCCTAATCATCTACGTGTCATTGTGTGTCTCATTATTTCAATATGGTGTTAAACATGAACTAAATTGTCGCTGCAGAGTCTGTTGACACTAAAATGAACTTCAACAACCTGCTGATGATGTATCAGGAACACGGCAACAGCCCGGACTCCAGCGAGGAGGAAGGCTCCAGCTTCTCGATGCTTCCCCACTTGGCTGACCTGGTCTCTTACAGTATACAGAAAGTGATTGGGTTTGCCAAGATGATTCCCGGTTTCAGGTACGTTAGTGTGTGCATGAAGAATGTCTTTAAGCTCAACTAAGAAACAGCTTTCATCTTGCATTACCATTCACAGCAGTTTTTAAAATATCCACACCCTTTGAGATTTATTCATATTTTGACTCAAAATAACTGTAAATTTGAATGTTTATCATTAAAGGTGACACAAAATGATTAAAAAATGTGATAAATTATATGTTTTTATAGAAACCAGAAAAGTGTGGTGTACATTTGTATTCAACTGCTTTAAACTGTTACGTCTGAATACAGTCGTGTAAAAGCCATCACTGTGCATTTTTAGCCTCGACACGCATGCTAGAGTTGATGGGAAGATGGATGGATGGAGCTGATTACACACAACAGTCTACAATCCTGTCAGCCTATGTGTGCAATCCTGAAAGAAAATACATCAGGAGCTGCAAAAGACTTGAAACTCTGCCAAAATTTACCTTCCAACAAGGCAGGAATGACTTAGATTTAGGTATAAATACTAGATCATGTTGAAATGATCTAGTCAAAGTCTGGATCTTAATCCAATTGAGAATCCACAGCAGGACATAAAAATAGATCTCAGAAACGTTAATATCACAGTTGCTTCACAACAAGACTGACTGAGCTTTAGTGAAAGAGGTTGGTAAATGAGCCAACGTTCTCAAATATGTGAAGGCACAACACAAAACGTTTGCATCTGCAATTTCAATGTAAGATGGGGAACAAGGCACTGACTCGGATGTAGGCTGAAATACATACATGCCATACTTTTTTAGATTGTACATATTTTTTTAAACAGTTACGGTGTATATTCTTTTTTTTTAACACATTCATATTTGTGCTGTTCTATCACATTAAACAAACTAAATATATGAAGGTTTATGCTTATAGCGTGACAAAGTTCAAACAGTATGAATACTTTCGAGTTGTAAGGAATATAGCAATAAAAGCGAACGACTACATTGTATAACAGAAGAATTGTTTATGGTTTTGTTTTTGATTCCCAGCTGTGAACTTTGACTTTAACCAGTGACAGTACAAGAAGAGATAAACTGGAAGGGTTAGGAATTTTACTGTCTATAATCTATTTTTCTTGATTTAATTTTTGTTCATTTGTTTTTTTTTTTGTTTGTTTTATTCTGATATACTTAGGAAAACAAAACCTTTGCTTCCCTAAACCTTTGGAATCGCACCTCATGTTAATTTATTTGTAAAGTTCATGTATTCTTATCTAAAAGTGACATTTGACACACTTTTGAAGACTTTGCTCACATATCTTTTCTGCCAAATGAATTGATTTTATGCCATAGTGTGGCATATAGCCATGGTTTAATGACCATGGCAACCAGATTAATGATGAATTGTAGATTGCCTCACAAAATGCTTTGTTTCATAATACAGTAGGCATTTCCTAAAACCGTGCTGCAATGTGTCTTGTAGGTAGCTCTCCAAACTTTAAGAGCCAAATTTTCCTCCTACAGTCACTCACACACCCAAGTTGTGAATCTGATAAGAATGTATTTCAGTAACATCAGGAAATACAAGAAATACTGACTCGTTTAGATCTTTCCGTGGCACCTTAAGATTCAAAGACAAAAAGAAACAGGATGAACTAACGAAATAATGTACAAAATGTAATGTAATGCAGTGATTCCCAGGTAAAGTGTTGAAAATATAATTTTTTTTCTATACTAAAACGTCCTTCCTTTCAACATAAAAATGCGTCACGTTCTTTGAAGTTTATTTTTTTTATGTTTAATAAAACCCAGATGAAGATTAGGTACATGTGCTTTGACAAATAAATGGGGATAATCTTATAATTCCTCCATTTTATCTGGTATTACAAACTACAGTCTCTTACATGGAACCTTATGTATGTTAATGTTTATTTTATTTTATAGTTACTCTTTGTTCCGCGTTATTGTTTAAAGAAAAAAAAAATCAGTAAATCGCTGATCGGTGCATTGACACTCTTTATTTATTTTGCGCAACAAAGATTATTTTCCAGAGGCTGTTTCTGTTATCCTCATGGAAACCGTTTCTTCTGCAGTGTGTGTGTGTCAGTGTGTTGACAGGGACAAACGCAATGTGTGTCGAAGGGTCAATTCAAAGTCAAGGCAGAAACAAGCCAGAGCCTGTATTTTCCTAAAGGTTTCATAATAGGTAATGGACGTGAAAAATCACCTTAGACCCTGTTTGCCCTCTTTGAATCTGCTTTTTAATCCCTTTAACAACACCCTGGGTCCTCCCCTTGACATCTCTAGGCCTCAGCTCATAACTCCTGTCAGTTCATTAACTATGTTTAGAAATATTTTTGAGAGAATTGTTGTTACCAGATGAAATGTTTTAACTAAGCTAAACCCTAGGCGTAGTAACCTGTCCGTGTGTCAGCTTGCAAACAAAACAAACAGTTGCACATTATCTTTGAGAGTCCTGAGTGGCCTTGAACTTCAACTGCATTTCAAAAATTTAATTACGTAAGAGCCATGATTTTTCTTCACCAAGCTGATAAAGTTTGATATAATTAGTAGTAGGTTTTGCAGTTTTATTAGCTAACCCTGTTTGAAATAAACCGTGCTTCTTTTATTCCAGGGAGCTAACTGCAGAGGACCAGATTGCTCTGCTCAAGTCCAGTGCTATTGAGGTGATCATGCTGCGGTCGAATCAAAGTTTCAACCTGGAAGACATGTCCTGGAGCTGCGGTGGGCCTGACTTTAAATATCAGATCAGTGATGTCACCAAAGGTCAGTCTGAAAGCTGCTATATTTGATTTGTCAGTTTGAACTGCTCTGAAAACAAGCCACTGTTCAGGGTTATTTACAAACTCAACTCATTTTAACAGCTAGAAGTTATAGAAAATATGTATATATGTTAAGAATATTGTTGCAGGTGTCTGTATCAGTGATTATAAGCAATACACACAGTAACCAGAAATGCCCAGTGTTTACTCTTTTGGGACAAAGGTGCTAATTTAATTGCCTTTGCATAACCAGTCTTGCATATTTTTAGCCCTTTGGGCATGGCTTTCCTTTCCCGCTCAAGCAAGATTTCTTTCTGCGATCACGTAAGGAATGTCTCTCCCGACCTGCTCCTTGTGCAAAACAACAAGTGTGTGAACCAGCAGCAGAAGCGCTGTTGTGCTCTTATCTGTCACTGAGGACTTTCGGTCACTGAGTGTTTGTCAGACACATCAGAGAACAGACGTGTTTTCTCATGCACTAATCAATAGCGTGTGCATTCTGTACTCTTCATGCTTTTGTGAAACATTCACTATGGTGGACTTGCAGAAACTCCTCTTTCAACAAAGTTTGAGAAAAAAATACATGCTTGCAAGGGTGTTTTGTGCATTATGAGCGTTTTTCTGAATGCTTGTAATGTAAGAACATTAAAGGGGTTTTTTTAGGGGTTTTTTTTTTAGATTGCTTAATGTAAAGTAGAGGTAGTCTCAGAAAGGCAGGGAACTTGATCTGTTCAATTCTGTAGCATTAAATAACAGTATACAGCATTTTGCTTCATAATGTTAAACTTGGCACAGAGGCGGACGTCACAAACATGATGCTCTTTTGTCTCTGTTACTTGTACCATTTTACACTGACCTGTCTGTACTGAGTTAAAAGCTGAGCTCTGAGTATAATAATGTCTTCTGGGCAGGTAAGATGACCTTTGCAAGATATTGTTTTATTTTGTCAGTGTATTTACATAAAAATATGTTTTACATGACAGAGACACTCATTTAAAACTGAAAAGCAACATCTATTCCTGCTGCTGCTTAAATATTATAATGCACTCCATATTTCTGTCTTAAAACTTGATCTTTATTTTATTATTTTTTTTATTTTAATACATAAACTAAAGCAGGAATATAAAATAAAGACATATTGAAAGTAGTTGTGGTTTTCAAAAGCTTATTTTGCAGAATATTTGACCTTTCCGTTGCTCAGCTCCTTAGAGTATCATAACGGCCTCATATTAGCAGATTGATTGTAGCTTGCCAACTGCGATGGGTGGCACTGTTTTACTTTACGACTCTTGGCTCTTCATGTTTTTAGTGAGTGGATGTATTCCACAGAGACAAATTTGTCTTATTTGTAAGTGAGGAAAAAGTTGGAGTAATATTTTATTTTATTTTGTTTTGTTTTATTTATTTTTCTTTTACCTGGCTGACCAGAAATAGGCAGAAACATGCAGGGGAGGGGCAACATTGCATGTAATGGTGCAACATCAAACGCTTATGAGATTTATTGATGCCAGTAATCAGCCAATGGTTGATAAAATCATACTAAACATACAGTTGTGTGAAACAGTAATTGCCCCATCACATATTTTTCTTTTTGCCACACTGAAAAGTTTTTATGTCAAACATAACCTGAGTAGATTAAAAATGTATTTTTTTAATAATAAGAGTAAAGACTATCAATACCCTATTATTAAAAAATAATTATTAATGGGGATTATTCACATCTTCTATGTTCATTTTGTGCAGCCAGTTAGTGCAAAACTTGCAAAATCAACAAAGCACTTAAATAGACCCTATTTGAAAAGTAGGCTGAAAGATCTTAAAAAGCAACACATCATGTCCCGATTAAACGAACAGATGAGAGACAAAGTCACTGACATCTAATCAGTCTGGATTACGAAACCATTTCTGAGGTTTGGTGATCTAGCGAAGCACAGCGTGAGCCGCTGTCTACAAACGGAGTAAACATGGAACAGCAGTAAACCTCCCCACAGCGCTCAGTCGACTAAAATTACTTCACATTGACGACATCATCTAGGAGGTCAAGAAGGAATGCAGAGCAGCATCTAAAGCACTGCATCTTACCGATCGGGACAACTTGCTGTAATGGATGGAGCCACAAATGCTGGTGTCCGACAGACAGTCTCGTAGAAGAGTGCCATTAGTTTGTGATCGTAAGCTTCACCAGAACGTAATTATATGCTTGTCTCTCATAGCGGGCCACACCCTGGAGCTGCTGGAGCCTCTGGTGAAGTTCCAGGTGGGCCTGAAGAAGCTGAACCTCCATGAAGAGGAACATGTGCTGCTGATGGCCATCTGTTTGCTCTCTCCAGGTACTGTGAGGAGGGAGAACGGCATGTTCTGCACAGAACATAGAAATATTATTTGCGTCATCCTCGTTTCTCTTTATTTTCTATTCCTGCCCAGTCACCTCTGGAACAATCGTAAATATATTTTTTTTCCTGTCATCCGACGCAGACCGTCCAGGTGTGCAGGACCACGCGAGAATCGAAGCTCTCCAAGACAAGCTGTCAGAGACCCTGCAGGCCTACATCCGGCTCCACCACCTGGGTGGACAGCTGCTGTATGCCAAGATGATCCAGAAGCTGGCCGACCTGCGCAGCCTCAACGAAGAGCACTCCAAACAGTACCGCTCACTGTCCTTCCAGCCGGAACACAGCATGCAGCTCACTCCGCTGGTGCTGGAAGTGTTCGGCAGCGAAGTCTCTTAGAATTCACGGCCGAACATCAGCGGCGGGGTGAAAACGGACGGAGAGAGCTGAGAAGGTGCTGGGTGGACTTTAAGCTGACGTGGGTTACGGAGCAAGTGGAGCAGAGAAAGTGTAGTGCGTGTGTGTGTGTGGGTGTGTGTTGGTGTGTGTCTTCATCTCTGTAACGTCTGAAGAAGTGTGTCTTGTTGCAAAGGCCAAGCTTGTGCGGAGAGCAAGCAGATGTTAAATAACAGTAAACAAGGGAATGTCATGTACTACAAACTAAGCTATCCACAGGACATTTGCCTATATATCTATATACATGTTTTTCTACTTATTTAATTCAAACAGCTGCTTTAAGATGCCTGGACATTTTGTGCGTGCACGTGTTGTGTACACACAACTTTTCACAACAAGCATCCTCGGTTATAAATTTAGCCATTCAGTTCAGCTACCTCTTCATTTTACTGGGTTGTTTTACAACTACATCACCTCGGTGAAAGAGTCACTTTCACACAAACAGTTTGGATACCGCACGTTTCTAGTTTACCAGTGCAAAAGCAGTGCCTGCACACAACTTTTAATCTTTGGTCATCTTGAAATAGTTTTTTTTGTTTTTGCTTCTTTCCAAGGCAACATATGAAAATGACTGTGCACAATTTAAACACATGCCTTTCAAAGTTTCACCAAAGGTATGGTCAAATAATCTAGAAACAGCTTCCATTACTGCTGCTCCATAGTTTGCTTTCCTCATGCAGCCACTCTGCTAGTTGAGTATAATGAAGGAAACTATCATCATACAGATTTATACTGCAGAATCCAGAGCATTCTCTGTGATTTAGTGATGTTTTTGCTAGGACTTTAGGACTTTAATAAAGTGGCTGGGTTTGAGGCGAGAATTAGCCACTAGTTGTATTAGCTATTTTTACACTGCTAATTATTGATCAAACCAAGACCTCTTAATGGCTTGTAACTCCTCAAAGTATCTTTGATTAATCTATGGTTTGATTGTTTATTTCTATGTTTATAAGTACTGCTATCTCATATATTCTAAGCACTGTTAAGCCACCCCTCTGCATCCAGTATATTATCACAGATGTTTAAAGGGCTAACATGCCAAACCTAACTGGAACAGTAAGCGGAGGCCAAAGCTGGGGGCCTATCTTCTTGTTTATATATAGCTGCATACTTTACTTGGACTTGGCATAAATATGGAAATAATTGCAATAGTTGTTTTTGCGCGTTTCGTGTCATTTCGCCTATAAAAACCAATTCCATGAATTGTTCCTATCCAGTATACCGTGAGCTCAGAGGGCGGAGAGCTTGGGAAGCTGCTTCGGACCTCCACAAATATCACACCCCTTTCGTTTCTGACTGGGAAGTGGATTTTCTAGAATGTCCGAGGGCCGGGTAGTTGCAGAGGTGCTGTGCACCTCCACAGCCTGGCCCTCCTGTTTGATGTTGTATGCTGCGCAGCCCTCTAGTGGTTGCATCCTGTAAATACCAGGTATATATATTTACATATATATTAAAAATATATAATGTCTACCGCTGTACATAGGGCTACAAGGATCCTGAAGACTTTTTTGTTTTTTTCTCCCGCCCCAGAAAGAAATATGCAAACACAATTTGATTCGGATTTATTAATACTTTGTTTTGAAGCACTCTGTTCTGTGTTTTTTGTTTGGGTATATCCTTCAGTAGGAAAGATCAAGAAATGGCTAAAAGAGGGATTGCTTGTGTGTTGGACTGATTGTCATCTGTTTCGTGTGATTTCACTTTGCAATGTAAATTGTTAGTAAGAGGATACGCTGCTCTCACATATAAGCCATATAAATTGCCAAGTTACACCTGCTATATTAAACTGATGAGTCTGGAGACCTGGGAATCATCATGTCCTTAGCTAAAATGGCATTTATGAATGACTTTAGGAACATAAGCTTGTATAGTTATAGGAACCTGCCTTCTCTCTGCTGTAAGTCACCTTTGGCTAAAGCTTCGCCAGACAGCGTCTATTGACATATAAACTAAACTGCCAAGAAAGCATTTAAGAACTGAGGCCAGTGTTGTGAGGCTACATGTGGGGTTTAGGTTTGACCTTGAAAGATGACATGTCCTTTTGTGTTGAAGCAATTCTCCCACAGGAGTAATTTTCACACTTCTCCGCAATAGCAGTCGATTTAACCACAGACACATTTGCAGACAAATGAGTCAAAGGAAAAGAAAAATGTCTTTTTGTCTATTTAAGCTAAGAGTGAACCACCACCCCATATCCAACATACGGGACCTTAGAAAAGTCTCCACACTTCTTGAACTTTCAGATTTTGTCACGTTACGGACACAAACTTCCACTTATTTGATTTTATGAGAGAGACCAACGCAAAGTAGGATATATTTGTGAAGTGAAAGAATTTTTTTTTTTTGATGGGAAAGAATTTGGTATTGAACCCTCCAAAATCCAGTGCACCTGTATTTAGCTTGATCCGTTTCCCATCATGTCCTCCTCAGCTTGCCTGTCAAAAGCGAAAAAAGACATTACCACAGCATGATGCTGCCACCACCATGTTTCACCTACAAGACGCTGTGTTCCAGATGCAAGTTGTTCGCCACACATGGCGCTTTTGGAAGTAGGTGAAAAAATAGGTTGTTGATCTCAAGTGACAGCAGCACCTTCTACCACATTGTTTGCTCTGCAATTTCCTTTCACTTCTCAGTTGTGTGCTATTTTGTGTTGGATAAATCCAAGTTTGAGATTGTAACCTGACAAATGTAAAAAAAAATAATAATAATAAAGATAGAGTGGGTGTTTTCTCTTTCGCCTTGGTAGGTAAATGTAACTACATAAGGAAGATGGCGAAGGAAGAGAGCGCCCAGTTTTGTGGAGACGTCTCCATATAACAGCACATAAAAAGTTGTTTCTTTGATCGGTTCAGCCCAGTTTGTTTGTTTTTTTTAAATCCTCCACAAGGATGAAGACTCTTCTAAGTCACTGTGACTTTGTTTCAACACTTCAGTCACTGTGATGCTCTGTGAGCTGATAGTCGGGGCTCAACTTTCAACCAGCTTTCATAGCACAAGTTAAAGCCGCCCTTCAAATCCCATGCTTAAAAATAAAATCATGTGTAACTTTAATTTTGTATTTGATTTGATGTGCCCTACAAACGACCCTGCTGTGATTGAACTTGTTAGGAGTTAAAGCTCGATTGTGTTTAGGTAGTACCACTCGTGTGTGTTTAGTGTCAGTCTAATGAAGGGTGCGGGTGGGGGGGTTATGATGTGCTTGGTTACTGAACACTGGCTTTTGAAGGTTTGAAAGTCTCCATGTTCATTTTTTGTCCCGTTTTGTATGACAATGTGGGTTTGATTTCGCTCTGTTTCTTCTTCTTTCTCTTTTTTATTTGAGATGCACCGTTGATTTGTGTGTGTCTGGTAGCGTGGGAGGATCAGTGAGTGTGTAAGTGCCACAGGGAGAGTTCCCTCCACACAAGAACAGGGTAACAGAGGAGTTGCACTTGTGGATTTGACAACCGAACAGGAAAGCTCGCAAGAATGTATTATAGCCACTAATTAAACACTTAATAATTTTTGTGCTCAGTATCACATGGCGTCGAGGGGAGAAATCCTCTTTTGTGCCATTAAATATCAGATTACATGTTATTTTTCTTTTACTTTGTCTTTTTCTCTTGTTTAATTTGCCCCAAATCACACCAATACATTAATGGTGCATCGTCAGAGATTCCTGTTTGTTTTTTTTTCCTTTTTTTTTTTTGTTATTGTTGTGATTAGGCTGCTCAGACTCTGTATAGATTTATTTTTTAAGAACAGCATCATAACACAGTAACAATGCCTGCAAAATGCATACATTAAGGTACACTATCACCAGCAAGCTTTACAGTTTCCTCTCTTGTTCTTAAGATGTTTTTATACTTTTTTTTTTTACTTATACAACTGTGGCCATTACAAATCCTGTCTGGAATACAAATGTATATTTACGCCGAACTGTCAGCCATCGTCCACACGAAGGATTTAAAGTATTTTTTTTCCCCTTCAGAACAGGCATTGTAATGGAATTGACATAAATGTAGTTCTTACAAAAAGGAGTGTCCGCAATGGATGTATATTATAATCTACCTAAAAAAAAAAAGAAAGAAAAGAAAACCTACCTCTTTTTAGCTCATATTTTGCTTTAGCATTAAGAATTTAAGAATTTGCCTCTGTTTTTACTTTTTTAAATATTTGTATTCATGTGGATATTTATTGCTGTCTAATGAGTCATACTTCAATGATTACCTCAGAGATGTCTCACACATTTGGGAGAGTCCAGCTAATGAAGTCATTCATGGTTTTTGTTTGTCATTTTGCAATTTTTATTTCCTCTGAATTAGCAATGCCTTTTTCCCCCCCTTCTTCACGCGCAAACTACTAGGAGTGTTTTTTGTTAGCTTTGTTTAGTTTTTTTTTTTTTTAACCAGTGCCTGTACTCTGACCATCTGCACTCTGGCTAGGATGAGGCTGCATTCGCTCAGGTTGCAGCCTTCTTATCTGCATCGTCGCTTCTTTTAACAGTTTTTATAACGATAGTCGCCGACAGGATGCAGCTAATCTTGCTGCCATGATGCTGATATTTGCAGCGTCTTCCCGTCGTTTTAAAGGGGGAAACTAAAGAGAAATGACGGGAGTGAATGCAGCTTTAAGAAAACAACAACAACCACCTGACAGACTTTGCAACAGAAGAAGGGAGAGTTTTCTTTGGCATAGCTTGAGCTCTGTAATGCATGTCTGTTCTCCTTCTACCTTTTCCAGTATACTGTGGCAAAGTCTTTTTCACAAATCCCCACCAATGGAAAGTTGAAGAGAAGAGGGGAAATCCTCAATATCCATGTAATGCTGCTGCTTTAAAAAAAAAAAAAAATGTTTTTTTAAATTTTGGCCATCAAAATGTTTCGTGCAGTTGACACCACACATAACATCGTCCAAAGTACGAGTTGGCAGTGGAGGGGGTAAGCCTCCTCTGATTATTGTGTCTTTTAGAACATGTGCAACTTACTGGTGCTTCCTGGGAAAATCTATTCCATTCGGATCCTCGCATCATAACAACAGCGTTCACTTTGGTGAGCCTTTCTTGTCTTCATGTCAAACTGCTTCAGGTAAACACTGAATGAAATTGGGAGTGTTTTATCTTTTTTTTATTATTATTATTATTCATTGGTGAGTAAAGAGGAACAGAATTGCCGTAGTTGCGTCCGCCCTGAACTGTCTGCCATAACAGGAGCCCTTTCACTGCACACGGGGAGGGTATTAACTGGGCCGGCTGGCTTCACACGTTCCTCCAGGAAATTTCAGCAGAAAGGTCATCCGACCGCATGGCTGACTTCTTGTTTAGTTTTCTGTCAATCAATTGTGTAATCCCATTTTGTAATTAACAATTTGGAATCTGGCATGAAATTCTCACCTTGCATTTTGACTCCAAATCCTACCCGAACCAACAAAACCACTTAATATAGCGTATGTGACATGTAGACTGATTCAAACTGCTAGCCGTAAACTGCCTGCGTCTGTCAGCATGTCAGGGCTCAGTTCATCAGGACAGTCGAGTCTCCTAAATTCTAATGTAATTTCAAGATATATTTTTATTTTTTTTTTCTATTATAAATTGGTGTTAATGTAATGTTTATTTTGTCTTGTTTTGCAAATCAAAAATAAACAATTGTATATAGCAAATTGTGTCTTTACGAGATTTGAATGAACCACGGCCTGTGAAGATTAATACACAATATTAATTTAGCTTTACCTTACAGAAGCATTCAATTGTTCGTTCTTTTCACGTTTTGTCACCATTTAGTCAAACATTTAAGTGTTTATTTTTAGATTTCTATGCAATAGAACACAAATTAGTTCATTATTATCTGTAATTAAGTATGGAAAATTATGAATGTTACTTTGAAGACTAGACTTTGAACTTTCCTTTTTGATGAAAGGTTATCCTGAGCTAAATTTGTAGTTATGCTAATGACTACTGTTATTACAACGTGGTGATTTTAGTAGGTTGAAGCTCAAACTGTAGGGATAATATTCTTCAACAGTGAAAGGGAAGATGGTTGGAGCTAAATAAACCTCTAGAGGCTCCAAAATACTTGAGACATGGGCAGAAATTCACCTTTCAGCAGGACAAACACATAAACATGCAGTTGAAATTACATTGCAATGGTTCAGGTCAAAACGTGTTTAAGGATTAAAGTGTCCTAATCAAAGTCCAGATAAAAATCTAATTAATCTGTGCCAAAAATTGATGCTCTGCATCTAATTTGACTAAATTTGAGCAGTGGTGAGTTGGAAGAATAGTCATAGATTTCTGTCATAATTAACTAATAATAATTTTAGACATTACCCAAAGTCACCACACAGTTAGCTTCTCAGTTTTCACGATGGACGGTTCAATGTACCTGAGGCTTTTCAAACTTGCACTGTCTCTTCATGGTCTTTGTCTCATGCTGTCAATTAGCCACTAGAGGGCAGTGTCTTTCATTACATGTCTCAACGTCCCCTCTCTGGCCTATTGACCTCTCAGATTTCACCACTGGCATCAGCTACAAACAGTTTAAAAAAATCAGTTAGTCCGTACTGGGCAGCTGCATGGCAAAAATTTGCGGTGTGATTACTGAAGCGCATCAGTACAGATTAACACCCACACTAGACTTATATCAAGGTACCAGCAATATGTCGGAAGAGATTGGAGTTCACCTCAGATCGTATCTCCGGGGCTGGACATGGATGGAGAGAGATTGCAAGAGTGTGGATGCACTGGAGGAACAAATAAAAGGTTATCAGAGCGATCCAGTCATTGGGCGACAGTTAATTGTCAGCTCTGCTATGAAGCGGAGGCACTTATTTTGCCTGCTGATAAGGTTGGGCTCATGCAGCCCTGCTGAGCCGTTGCATCTGTGCACGAGGTTACATGAAGGAAAGAGGGACTCGGGTTGCAACAGCATCCATAAGATCGGGGCTCTTTGGCTGTACTGTACAGCAGAGAAACAACTGATGTGTGTAACCTGCAAATTACACACACCGACAGGCTTCTGAGAAGTTAAGGTCAGTTAGCATACACTCTCTGTATGCTTAGGTCACTACTTTGGCAATAATTTATAGCGCTTTAATTTTCTTCTTCCTGGAATAATTTGTTCCCTAAATTGGCCAATACTGTAAAATCCGTACAATAAAGTAAACAAATAAACACACAACAAAAAATAAATTGCTGAATTAAAATGACTTGAGATGACTTAGTCCACATTTACATAATTCCCTGTGATTCTGTTCAGTCAAAAAAAGTCATTTAATGGGACTAAAAATCTGTCTGGGATTTGTCTCTATTTTAGCAGAATGTCAATAATTCTGACAGATCAGCATCAACCAGTTGCCTCATTATGAAAATGCTGAGATACTTCAAAGGCTCAGAGCTAGGAGGAAATTCAAAGTAAGGCTGTGGCTTTTTCTGTGAATCGTGTCAAGATACTTTTTGAAGCATCGAAAGTCGTTCAGGCCCTTCATGCAGGTTTCAGCCGTACATCAAACTGAAGCCAGCAGGATAAAACACAGAGTGCTAAAAAAGTTGCTAAATTAGCGCAGGATAAATGAAATAAAAGCCCATCATTAGAACACCCCAAAACAGTGAAGCACGGCTGAGGTCCTGTGATGCTGTGGGGGCTGCCTGGCTGTCGGTGATTAAAATAGATTTCAAAGCCAACGTATTTCTGATTCAGAATATGGAGTCTGATCTTGAGGTTTTGATTAAAAAGCAGGCAGCACTGATGGAAACCACCAGCAGATTCACTTTGTTTTAACGGTTTACAACTTCTTTTTTTCACTAAATTTATTTGTTGTCCTGCATTAATCAACAGCTTAATCATAAGGTGCATGCAATTGTTTTTTTTTTAGTAAAATCATATTTTAACTACAAAAAAATACTAAGTTCAACATATAATGTGTTAAAAAAAAAAAGAGATGCAAAAGAAGAAGACAAGGTCGAATTAATGCTAAATATCCAGCTGAAAGAAACCAAAACACTGCGATTCTTTTGGTTTGCTGACATTTTTCAATTAGAAATGCTAGAAACACCACTAGGCTCCTTCACCCGTTTCAGCTATGCTAGCTCATCAGTCGGGTCGCATTACACGGAGCAGCATTTTGTTCCCCATCTGCATCAATAATTCTTTGTTCATCACTTTTCCTTCCTTTGACCACTTTCGATGGATACTGACTGCTGCAGAGTGGGAACAGCCCACAAGGGCAGCAGCTTTAGAGATGCTCTGGTAGTCGTCTGACCATCACCATCCGTCTCTGGCCAAGCTCTCTCAAATCCTTGTGACATTTCTCCCAACATTAGCTTTTATGAAAAACTAATGTTGCCCAATAAACCAGTAACTAGAACCATGAGAGAAATATGTGATTTATTAGAATTTTTTTTCCATGTTTAGTGTTCGCAATGTTATGCCAGATGAGTGTGTTGGAGTGTATATTCCCACAGGCCTGTGGGAAATACATGCAAGGTTCATGTATGTCGGGAGTAACTCAAACACATTATATATTTTGTTTATGTTAATTAAGAGGATGTTTTGCGTACAGTTAATGAAGACATGACATTAAAAATTTTAATGTTTCATCAGACCAATAAAATTGATGAAAGGTAGGTTTACTCCCTGATTAAAGGTTGTCAGTTTTCAGACGGTACTTTTAATTTGACAAGTGAGCCTCATCAGAATGCATGTTATCATGTATTGAATACAATTTTATAGTATGCGCCCTGTGTTCCCACTTTCTAATGATGCCCTGGGAAACTGCCCATTCTGCTTGTAAGAAAAAGAAAAAAAAAACAAGCCACTGGCAAAACAAACAGGTAAAAACAAAAACCAAAACAAAAAAACATCACCTGTACTTTGATAGCAATTCATCCAACTACAGCTTTGTAATAGTTGTTCATGTTCAGTTTTGCTAATCTGCATTTAGGCTTGTCCTAATTATAAAAACAGCACAATGTGACGCAGAGCTGACTGTGAACAATAAGCAAGGAAAATTTGTGGTTGCTTTTTTTTGCACTTAGAGCAGTTTGGTAAAGCTGATGATGATGCAGGTCACACTGGGACTATTTCTTAGAACCACACTTCACGACTGGTTGGTTTCTGGGGAAAACAGCCTCTGGTCACTGGTTATTAGATAAAGAGACAGAGAGGGGATTCAGCGTACAATAAGATGGTCGCAGAAGGCATGTATTTCTGTCTGAGTTGGTATTAATACAAACGGGTGGTTCCCTCATCGGTGGCTGATACTGCCGCAGCACATGTGCGCCCTGATAGCGCGAGCGTTGTATTTTTGTGTCCCAGCTCGGGGTACGAGTTGCTCAGTTGCCACATGGCAGCCTCCCTGCCCAAGAGGGGATGTCAGTTGTGACTTTCCAGTAATAACAAGGGCGTGTTGTTTTCTGTGTGCATATCTCACACACATGTGTGCGTGTAAGAGAGATGAGCCGTTTTAGTTCCAACCAAACAGTCACAACGACAAAACAAAGAAAAAATGTTAAACTCTGCCACCCTTTTCTTTTTCTTTTTATTTTCCGGCAGATTCTGTGCTTCCTTACCCTGGGGCGGATGCAGGGCCATTGCAACTCATCCAAACGTGTTCAGGGCTGTGGAGTCGGTTCAGAATGTGAAGAACGCATCTGGATGCTCCTCCATTTTTAGATCCTCTGTGGGGCAAAATAACGATTGTTTGCTGAGTGTTTAAAGGTGGAGGCTCAAAGGAAACACACCCAAACAAACTCTGAGAAAGCAGTTTCTCTTCAGTCATTGAGGTTCACACTAACATTCTACTAACGGCACAAGGAAATAAATCACTTAAAGACACTTAAATAAAAACAAAAGAAGAGTGAGGACTCCTCTTCTGCATTTCAATCCGAGGAGGAAAGAAAAACATCTTATCCTAATTTTTCCTGATTTATGATTTTTATTTTTTTTTTGCCCTTCTTGCTTTCGAGGCAAAGGAAGAGAAGAGTACAAGTGTGCGTGTTTATCCGTGTGTATGAGGAAGTGTTCTCCCTGGAAAAGAATGGCTGCAAAGTTACACTAATGGCTCAACATTTCCTCCATGATTTCCAGTGCCCTATATTTATACTCTATGCACGCATGTAGCATACCACTGGCTTATTCACGTTTTAAGCACTTCAGTAATGTGGTTTTTATTGCAGATCGTATTGTGTTACACAGTGCCTCACTTTAAACCCTCAAATTGTTCAGCATTTTGTAATGCCACAGACACAAACTCCAGTGTGTTTTTGTTGGAAATGTTGGATCAACTTAAAGTGGAGGGAAAGTGGGTCTCATAGTTGTTTCTTTTTATTTGAGTTTGTTTCTGGAATAAAAACCTGCAAAGTGTGGTGGGTATATGTCCTTCACTGTCATCTTTTAATGAAATCCTCCGCAACCAATTGCTTGACAGGTTAAGGAAGAAAGTTGTGGTGAGGTTTAAACCGGGTCTAGGTTGTTTTTGTCAGCACTCTGAGTTCTTTGGTTGAGTTTTGTTTATTTCTTTTTCTTTGTTCCTTTTTTGATTAGATCATTCTTATTCCTGTTTGCCTTTAGTTCAGCTCCTCGTAATGTTTCTAATTCTGTTATTTCTTATAGTTATCTTTTGTTACTCTTGTTTCATTCGGTTTTATTTCATTAGGTCTAGTTATTCCTTAGTGTTTGTATTTTTATTGTTCCTCCTGTGTTATCTCCCTTGCTTCCCTGTGCCACTTTCTCTCCTCCTCCCCTCAGTCTGGTCCTGCTCCCTCCACTCACACCTGCAATCAGTTAGCTCATCAGCCCAGGTCTTTTGTTCCAGCACCCAACCTCCCAGCATTTAAGCACCTCATTGTCAGTCATTACTTGCCGGATCGTCTCATCTCTTCTCTTGCTTTTTCTTCTTGGTTTCCCATGGAGCTCCTCGTGTCTCTAGTTTGGCTTTATTTTTGTTCCCTGGACTTTTGTATTTTGTCAGTGAATCCTTATTTTCCATTAAATATTTACATTTACATCTCTCACAATTTTACAATTGCTGGGTTTCAGATGACATAGCGCCGACGTCACCCAATGCAGATGGAGGGCAGGAAGTAAATGCAGCCCATTTATTTCTGTTGATCCAGCATCAAAAGGCCTGAAGTCTGTGTCCTGTACGGTTGTTCCAACCGTTCTAATAGAGAAAAAGGTTATTTTTGTGTTTCAAAGGTAGATGGTCACAAGGGAGTTCATTTTAAAAAACGTACCAAAAAAAAAGAGGAGAGTGGTGACAAAATTATGCTGTGGTGATGGTTTTCTTCAGCATGGACTACCAACATCATTAGTGGTCTTGAGAATTGTTCATAGATGCTCTTTATGTAGTTTTGCAAAGAATAGTAAATATTCCATTTCTAGATATGCAAGGAGACACTGAAGCTGCAGCTCCAAATGATTGAGCCAGGAGGACTCAATAAAAATGATGACACTTTTCAGATTTTGGTAAAAATATTTTGAAACCTTTGTATCATCTTCATTGCGCTTCAGATATGTGACACTTTGTGCTTTTGCTGGTCTGACTCATGAAATCACTGTAGTACTTTGTAGTTTTTGGTCGTCATGTGACAAAATGCATGAAAGTTCAGGGAGTGTGAATCCTTCTCCAAAGCGCTGGAGGCTCGAGAGTTTTGAGTGGGAATCTGGAGGATTTGAAAGCTTGTTGTGGGTTGTGAACAAAACGAATTTAAGTTGCCATTATTTTATATGATTTAACATAAACATTGCTAATAATTTACTCTAGGAACTGTCTGTTGAAAAAAGACAGTTTTCACTCTGGCGTTAGGGTTAACATCAACCCCCGGCCGTCCCTCTCAGCTGGTGTTTTACTTCTTTTCGTATATTTTCCATTCATATTTTCTGATGAGAAAACCAAAAAGCTAACAAGCAGTGCCTCTTCAGCTGAAAGGCATTTCACACCTAATGCTAAATCATTTGGTTTGACATTTTGATCGGAAATCAAACTGTTTTTTGGTTGTTGTTGTTTTAGATCACGGTCTAAAAACACACATCGTCATGCTGCAAAAATTTAAAAGGTCACAGTTTTCAGAGGAACTTGGAAACTCCAACAGTGAAAGTAAGTGGGGCAGGTAATCACCACCTGAAATGTGCCAGGTGAGATGTTTAGTGAGAAGGAAGTTTCAGACTTGAATTGGATGTTTTCGGCGAGAGCCTGACAAAGCAATTGTCGGGTCAAAGGAGTTTATCTCAGCAGTAGCAAAAGCAACATTTATTTGGAATCTTTCGCAAGCAGCAGCCTCCTGCTTGTTTTTATTATTCTGGAAGGTTTCAGTGGAACGTTCTCACGATGCGGTGTGACAAGAAAGGGTGAATGGTTTTTATTTTTGAGGGTTTTCTAAGTGGTGCCCATTGCTACTTGCAGTCAGCTGAAACCACAGCTAAAACTATTGGTAAAAAGATGACTTGTTGTTGGTAAGTTTCGGATACTGGACGAGTTTCTCTGACGTTTTCAAAAATGACAAAAAATGTTTTCACTGTTTTTGAATGGAGGTTTCATATACAGAGTTTTCACTGGTCTTCTCTTGCAGTGTCTCGGCCTTGAAATTGTTTTACTGTAGATAATTAGTGTGCAGACGTCAAAGTTACAAGAAATGCACAAGGAAAGCAATCGCCCAACTTACACTTTGTTCTCTTTTTATCACTGCTATATAGAGATATTTGTTTTCTTCAGTCAAACCACAGAACAATGTCGCCCCACCATAGCACGGAAAGTAAACTCACCCTCAAGTTTTCGATCGTTTCCTGCTTCATCAGTCCTAATGTGAGGTGATAAATAATTAACAGGCCATCACAGGTGACTAGTAACTATGTGAATATTAAATTTTGCATCTCATTTCTGAAAGGTATGTCGTATAAATTCATCACTCATGGAGGGAAATATTCCAAGACTATTTCTTGTGATGTAGACGTTTGTGGCTCATTGAAAATGAAAACCCAAAATTTAATGGTTCCAAAAATTAGAACATTACATAAGATCAATACTGTATATATAAGTAAAGCATGCTTTACTTAGATTTGTGCCTCTTTTTGCATTATATACTGCATCAATGTGGCATACCATGAGGGTGATGAGGAGTCTGTGGCACTGCTGTGACGTAACAATGGGAGCCCAGTTTGCTTTGATTGTTGCCTTCAGGTCATCTGCATTGTTGGGTCTGTGACCGCTCATCTTCCTCCTGAACTGACCCCAGTAGATCCTCTGTGGGATTCGGGTCAGGCCAGTTTGCTGGCCAATCAAGAGCTGGAGCAACATGGTCACTGAACCAGCTTTTGCTACCTTTGGCAGAGTGGGTAGCTGCCAGGTCCTGCTGGAAAATGACATCAGCATCTCCATAAACCTTATCAGTAGAAGAAAGCAGGAGGTGCTCTAAAATTTCCCGGCACATAGCTGTAAATTGAACTTATTGGAGAAAATATATTGTGCTTTGATAAAAACTAATCCTACACATTGTGCTGAACAAACAATCAAGCCTCTCTGTCTGGCAGCCCAGCGGATGAGTCTGGGTTTGGCAGTTCCTAGGAAACAGCACTTGCTCTCCTAGTGTCAAGTTTAAAGTTTGGTGCAGAGGTGGTTATGAAATGGAGCTGATTTCAGGAGTTGTGCTTCTTTAGCCCACTAGATCCAATGAAATGATGAGCTAGAATTTTAAGACATTTGAACAATCTCATGCTTCCATCTCTTGTCAGAACCGTTTAGGAATGGTTCTTTCTTGTTCCAACATGAATCTCCACGTAGGCAAAGTTCATAAAGACACAGGAAAGTGAGACTGATGTGGAAAAACTTGACTGATCTGTACAAAACCCCGACTTCCACCTGAAAACTGAGCCAGACCTTCTCTTCCAACATCAGTGTCTGACCTTGCAAATGCAATCCTACTAGAGTGCTCAGATATTCCAATAAGCACACTCCCAGAGCCCGTAGGAAGATCTTACAGGTATGGTGAAGCTGCAAAGGATTAAGAATTAGATGCTACTCAAGTCCAAATGTGTGTGAAAGCAGACAAGCAGATACTTTTGGCAGTAGAATACATTAAAGCTTTTTCTAATAACAAAATAGGAACAAATTTGTAGGATATGAATAGTTTTGTGAGGCCTTTCTTAGTTTCTCATGAGCTTGCCTTGTGGAGTATCAAGATCTTCCGAATGAAACAATGACAAAATGTAAAATGTAAAATGTCCTCCCAGATCTCCTGACTTTTTCCCCCCTCTCTCTTAGCAGCACCATGTGAGCAGGATCTTTGGTTTGTCACCAGATCCCTGCAGAACTAATGGGGGGGATTAGCTTCAGTCCTGCTTTGAGTTTTACAGCTGATTACCAAAGGTTAGCATGCTAATGCAATACATTTAGACAATAAATCATCTGATATGTGCCTTTGGTTTCTAAAACGTGTTAAAAACATGTTTCTAAAACATAAAAAGTGCATTTGTGTAGGTACTGTATGTTTTGTCTGAATGTATTGCTTAGCTCATGGGCTCGGGTGACAACGAATCAATTTTATACAAGTAGAGGGGTTCCAACAGTTTTTAAAACATTAAATCAGTCTATTACTGTGAGGAAAAAGACTGAAAACTGACATCCCTGTGAACAGCTTCAATAAATGCATTGCATAATAAAAGCTTTTACTACTGCAGAAAAAAGGTAGCTACCTGACTACTGCTCATGATGTGGGTGTGCGATGCGAAGATGATCTTAAATGTCACTGTGTGGCGCTCCAGCTGAATGTCTCTGTGGTTTCCTGAACATTTAACATCTCAGCATTGGCTAAGATCACACACACGTACGCGCACCCCACACACACAGAGACAAACACGAAAGGTACACAGTAGACTCTGCTGGAAGACAAGCCACACGTCAAATGAGAGGGTTTGTGAACTCACAAAAAGTTTCACAATTATCTATGCCACTAGAAGTGTGAATACTTGCGTGTGTGTGTGTGTTTCACTATTGCTTTTAGGACCATTTCTGGCATATTTACTAACCTTCTGAAGACCAATGGGCCTTATAGGGCCCAAACCGGGTCCTAACATGGTGGACCCCTTTGTGTCAGGTTAGGAGTTAAGTTTACAGGTCAGGTGTAAATTAGCTTTTAGTTCAGGTTAGGAATAGACTAGTAATGGTAGAGTTAGGGGAAAAACAGTTCAGCATAAATGCAGTCACTAAAATGAATGGAAGTCAATACAAAGTCTCAATATGGGCAGAAATACAGACTTGTGCGTGCTGTCGCGTGTTTGTGTATGTGTGTGCTTTCTGCTGTGGCAAGGCAATCCAGGCCACATTTTTACGTGTTGTAATAGTTTTATTTAGGGTAGCTGTGTGTCATGTGAGTTTTTGCAACGAATTTGAGGTAAAGGGAAAAAAACACAGTCCGTTCTTGCATTGCTAAGCTTATCAGCTGGGTAGTTGTTTCTTTTTTTATTATTATTTACGCCATTTTATTCAAAAACAAACCATGAAATGGAAGGGTATGTTTTGTCATTTTGCCCTTTCACGTATTTTCTAAAAATGTTCTCCAGCGTCCAAGTCAGGCAAAAATATTTTCATGAGGTTAACTTACTTTGTGGTTTTGTTGTGAAGATCCTCTGTTTTACTCAAATATTACTCTTCGTATGATCAAGATGAAGATGTGATTTCCAAAAAAAGCATTTTTGCTCTGTTGTAACTCCTTTGCTCTGGATACCATGTTTAACTTGTCTGTAAGTAATCGCAGCTTTAGGTGTATTTTAATGCATATAAATGACACTCGATACTGTTATTTTTGTTTGCATTGTTTTACTTATGGACGAGTTTTGCATCATATCCCCCTTGAGTTAAATTGCATCTAAGCTTATCTCTTTTTTTCTACTGTCTATTGTCATTCTGGTATGTTAAGGATCAACATAAGGTGTAAGATGTGATATGCTGATAAGTCAGTCAATCATCATTTGAACTCACATCAGTGAGGTAAGGCGCTGTTTGGCTTGAAGCTGTGGGTTCTCACCTCTGCAGCGGGGCATTTTCTCAGTAAAAACCACAGAGTTTCAGATCACAGCTGAAAGCAGGGGGACACCTGTTGCCCTCTTTATCAGCGCTGTGGTCATTCTACCCTATATACAGATGCAAACAGAAAAACAAATGAAACCTCGCCGAGGTCTGGTGCAAAGGCAATTTTGCAAGCCTGTGTCGGAGAATTCACTTAAAATGTCAGCACGAAGACAGCAGCTAGCATTCTTACGATTGTCACAGTGCTTTTTCACACAAATAGAGAATCAGCCAATCAGATTTACGCATCTAGATATAATGGAGATGATTTGTATAAGTTCAAATCTAGCATCTAAATAGGGTGGGGGAACAGGGATTAAAGTGAATTTGAACATGGCTGGTGGGTGCTGGTCTGAATCTTTCAGAAACTGGGATTTTCACATACCACTGTTTTTTCCCCTTTTACATAAAATGGACAAAAAAAATAAAATATGCAGCTAGCACCAGTTTTGTGACTGAATGTTGGTGTCAGTGGTGAAAGAGGAAAAAAGGCAAACAAAGATGTAAGAAAGACAGTAGAAACCAGACTATGCTGAATACTACATCTGCATGTACTATGTATTTAACATTAAAGCAGAGCAAACCAGTGTGTTGTATCTGTTACACATTCTGTGAAATGTTTCCAACACCTTGTTGAATCTATATGAAGAAGAATTCAGTCATTTCTAAAGGCACAAAGAGGTTCAACCTGGTGCTTACATGATGTTTGCTATACTGAATACACATTATGCGTTTTATGTGACCTGTTCCAAGTGTGTCTTACTCCTGAGTTGTTGCATATTCATCTGTTGGAATGGGCCAGCCAAGGTCCACACCTATAAATATGAGTCTCTGTGGCAAGACATTAAGGTTGATGTTCCAAGACGGTTTTAATCCATACTGACCGAACTCGAGCTTTTATGGATAAAAGCTTGAGTCTCTAGACGTGTGCAGCTGTAATTGTAGTGACCAGCGACTTTACAGTATTAAATCAGCAGGGTTGGGTAAGAACACACTTTTCAGATTTCCATTTGCAATAAAAAGGGAAAATTATAAAGCCCTTTTTTATCATGTAGAATCAGAATAAAATACATTCAATTTCTGTTTGTGATCTGATAAAATGTGAATTAGCTCTAACACCTTTGCAGTGCATTGAACTCCTTTTAAAACATGCAACATGTTGTCGCCTGGTTAAAGCTAAAAATGTAAACCTCTACAATTTAGAAATAATTTTAGAGCAGTGTGATGCCTTTAAGTCTTTCACGCCGCCGTCCGAGGTTTCTATATACTCTTGAGACTTTTGTTGCATGTCTGCCACTTTCTCTCTCTGTGCCTATGTCCTGTCTAACAAAGGTCACTAGTGCCTATTTAGGGATTGTATAAAAGGTCCAGCATCATGCATAAGAGTTGCAACAACAATGCATTTGCAGCAACTCGAGTTTTACAAGAGGCTGTACTACAGGTGGCCTGAGTGTGTCTGTGCGTGTTTGCGTGTGTGTATGTGCTGTGGCTACGGGGGGGAGCTGCATTTCCGCCGGCGCACAGGTGCATTGTGACATGTAGCCGATGCGCAACCTTGATCTAAAGTACACACAGGCACACACCAACGAGATGCTGCGATAGGTGTCATCTCCAACCACGACAATGGCGGTATGTTTCGGGTGGGAGGGGGGTTATTTCACAAGAAGTGAAGCCTCAAACTTTCTAAGCAAAGAATGAGGCTTGTGATCCAGGTGTGCATTGACTGTAGGTGCCAAATTGTCTGGAACGACACAAAAAGGAAGAGAAAAAAAAAAGCTGAGTCTGATCTCCAGACGCGATATGGTTCTGTGTGAAGGTTTCGTACCTATAGTAAAACTGTGAGACGATGCTGTCTTTCTGGCTCCTGCTTGTGACGTCTGTGTATTGTGCCTGACACGTTTTCTTTTTATTATTATTATTATTATTATTCCTGCTATTATGTTCTCCCATTGTGCTTAGGAAGAGCAAAAACTGTGGCTTGTCTGTCGACAAGATGGGAGTGCCACAATAAACCAAATGCAGATGCCTTTTAACATAAAAATGCAGAACAACAACGCAAGCGCATGGAAATCTGCTCCACATCTGCATCCAAAGTGGTGGATCATAAAAGGGAGAGTTTAGAGGGATAGCGGAGAACAAATGAACATATCAATGTCAACTTGGAGTCTAGAGATGGAGTTAAACTGTGTGATTTCATGTATTTTCCACCGCCTCCGACCTCCTCCCACGCACACACACATACGCACACACACATGCACATGCTCTGTGGCGAGGAGGATCGGCAGGTCATCTTTCTTGCAGCGGGTTTGTTCATACAGCCAGTTTGAGCTGTTTGAGTTCCCAAGGTTGTTTCGTTACAGAGGGCCCACTTTAATGGGAGGCATGCTGACACAACTGTGGATCAGTTCTGCAACAGCTGAGCACAACATCTGCTGAGCTTCTAAACTCTGCCAGAAATGCTCTGGAGTTGATTAAGGTCAATGTTCGAGTCAAACCGATGAATCTGTTGACTTCAGAGAAGTCCACCCTCTCCGCACGCAGTTACACTCCAAATGTTGTTTTGTTTTTTTCTTTTTTCCTCTCCTCTATTTTTCTTTATGCTTTCTGTGGCTGGACCTCTCCCCTTTTCTGTGAATCAGTCGCCCTGGCCCACCGCCCCTCTCGGCCCCCCTCTATACAGCTGTTCCCTTGCCTCATGTTGCACATTCTTACATTCTGGCTGTCAAGGACCCGTTGCACTCCTTCCTGCTGCGTGCACATTAAAGAGAAAGAGTCAATCTTACAATTTTAAAGCCCTGAAAGACAGAGTACAGCTGCATGCGGAAAAGCATGGTCATGCACATGCACACAAACACACGCACGCACATAAACACACACGCGCACACACACAGTCTCCCAGCTGTTTTTCTCTCAACAATCGCTGTGGACCTGGCTCGTCCTGTCCCCTCCAGTCCTCTTTTCCCTTGGGTCCCATATGCACCTTCCTACTCCTGCTATTTTTAGCCCAGGAGGCCGAGAGGAGTCAGGGGCCCCCTTCACGGCCTAATCATGGCATCCGTAGCGCAACCGCTGCCTTCATATTTTCAGTACCCGACCTCCGCCTCCTTTGTTTTCCATTCTTCTAACTTCCCCTCGCCGTCCCCTCCTCATCTTTTAGCCACAGGCTCAGGTAATATACTTGGGAATGCTAAACAAAGGAAAAGCACAACACAAAAACAGGCACCGACAGCCGACAAACAACGCAATTAGCCAGTGTTTGGTCTGGCTGGAACAACCATGACCTTTCAGGAAACTCCCCCTTCCTGCGTGAGACGGGTCAGCTCGCCGCTCAGGCTGGCTGAAAGCTGAGAAGCGCGGCGGCCAGCATTCTCAGACATATCCGAGCGCGTTTGACACAGTTGGTGGATGTGTTTCTTTCAAAGGGTCATCGGAGCCTGAGATATCAGAGCAGCGGCAGTTTTCTTTGTTGTACCGAAAGTCAAGAATCTGTCCAAGGCAATAATGTTTTGAAAAGTGCCACTGCCTGCTGTTTTTTTCTTTGAGGAAATAGAAAACTTTTAATCACAAGAAAGCTAATAGGATATTTGTTAATCACAAAGATCAGTGGTTCCCAAACTTGGTCCTCAAGTACCACTGCCCTGCATGTTTTAGGTGTCTCCTTGCGCCCAAACACCTGACCTAAGGAAATGGCTGATTAACAGGTTTTTTGCAGAATTTGGTGGCTGCAGAGGAGACAATCATTTGAGTCAGGTGTGCTGGAACAGAGACATATCTAAAACATGCAAGGTAGTGGTACCTGAGGACCAGATTTGGGAACCAATGACAAAGATGAACAGGTTAGAGCTTGAACACAATTAAAAAACATTTTTATTTTATTTGTAACAGTTAGCTAATGAAGCCAGTTAATGAAATACCTGGTATTTAACAACAAAATGAATGATGACATGGAGGTTCTGACTTTAGCTAATCACTTGTGGATGTATTTTATGACAATGCCTCAGACAGAGTTTCCTTGTGTTACATGACAGAAAAATAAAATAAATCAGATCAAACATATCAACAGGAGAGGTGTGAACATCAACAAGCCTGGCTCGTCTTTGGGAGCAATTTTCAGATGCAACATAAAGGATACATACAAGATTATATCTTACAAATACACTCACCCAAATAATTGCAAAGTGTCTTGAGGACAACTGAGGCAAAGTTTTGGAGTGGTCAACACAAATCTCTGAATTCATTCATACTGAAAATGTGTCGGTGGAACTAGTAAAGTGTGCATGAGTCAAGAAGGCCTGCAAATTCTACCTCCAAAATCCTCAACTTCCCCTCAAATCAACAGCTAGATGGCTGGAATTTGGAGTCCCAACCGGACAATGATCCCAAATACATATGAAGAGTGGTTCTGGAATGGATAAAGCAAGCAATTTAAATTTGTTCTTGAAGAAAATGAGTAGTAAAAATGTGTTATCTGAGCTCAAATTCAATGACATTAGGCTCCTACATTGTTTTGAGGTTTGTCTATTATTTTGTGTTCCTTAGTCTCTTTCTTTGATCAGTCTTGTTTCTGTTTTATTATATTTGATATGTTATGACTGCAACTTTATGCATGATCAGTTCTTTGTTTTGTTTTTTTTACTAAGAGTTTGAAAAGGTGGCTTTGGTTCATATGAACTGGCCTTTTAAAACCAGGAAGTGGAGAAAACAAAGGCTATTAGCTTTTACCTAAAAAAAAAAAAAAAGTCAACCAAACTTCAAAAGGACATAGAAAAAGAAATCAATTTGATGAAATTTTTTTCCTTGTTTTTTGTTAGTCGGGATAAAAGATGATCATTCCCAGCCTGATAATCTATGTCCAGTATATTTTTGTGTTTTTTTGTCTCGACTGCTCCAGGAGATAAAGGTACTCTCCTTTCTTCCTGCTCCTCCTCGCTCCGATATCCAGAAACTTTTAGCAGCCTCTGCACCTCGTGTTTCCAGATGAAGCAGATCCCATTGTTTTCCTCAAGGACTCTTAACTCTTATCAGCCTTGACGTCTTTGTCTCTTTTGTCTTTTCTCCCTCTGCAGCTCTACAGAGGAACAAGTTAGCTATTTGTCTCAAGCAGATGACTTTCACACATTACACCTAATTGTGGGAAAATCAGTATTTAGAAAACATGTTTCTTTCACTCGGATTAAAACAACTGGAGACGTATTATTTCTTTCTTTCAGATTTATTTTGGTTTTGCGCACATTTTACATAGTTTCAATCATTCCACACATTCTCCTTCGGAGTTTGTTTGAGAAGAAAATGAGACCAAGGAGAACTAGCCTCGGGGTGACTGACAGATAAAGGGTCATAACCCAAAAACACAAGTACCCTTTGGTCAGTATGTTTTTCCAAAGGATGGAGTTACTCTTGACACATAAGCAGCTAATCCATAGCTGCTAGCGGTAGCAGAGAGAGCCAGACCACACAAGAGTTGAGGTCAAAGGAGTTGTCCACCCTTTTAACTGCATTTCTCTTACACGACCAGCTAAGACCACGAAGTGTGGACTCCCTGAAGCAAACGCAAGTTGATGCATGTTGGATTTGCTGCAGTCTGAAAGTTGTGCCTGTAGAAAGGCAGCTTTAGCTCTTATTCAGTAAAGGATTGAGTAAAACAAAACATGTGGCTTCTCAAATGAATAGGGGAACAAAGTAAGAATTTGCAAGAAACAATCTTTAAAAAATATTTGAAATATTTGAAAATTTGAAAAATGTACTCTTCTTTTAGATGACTAAAATCAAACAAATACAGCGGTTTGAAAATGTATTTGCCTTCATAGAGATTTCTTCTTCTTTCTCTATTTTCAGATATGTATCAGGTCAAATGTTATGACACAATGAGGACAAACTGTAATTTTCAAATGATGATTTCATGTATTAAGGCCCAGTGTGGAAAAGTAATTGCCCCACCTGTTTAAGTCATGCAATTACTGTGAGAGAAAACGTTTTGGGTTCATTTTAACGAAACCAGACCTGCAGAAAAAAATAAATCCCATAAACAAAATCTGTTAAGCAACATGAGGTAGGCTGAATGATCTCAAAAGCATTACAGTAAGAAACAAAGTCAGTGACATTTAACATTCTGAAAAGTTTCGGACAGCCTTTTCTAAGACTTCGGTGCAACAGTAACCTACAGTCATTATTCACAAAGTGAAAAAACGTGGACAAAACGTAAACCCTCCCAAGAGTGACCAGCCTACCAAAATAATTGTAAGAGTGTATCAACGATCAATTAACTTAGCTAGGGTCGGTGTTTATGATTCAACAATAACGAATTGGCTGGGCAAACATATTTCCTAGAGGAGTTGCAAGGCAAAACCCCCTGCTGACCATAAAGAACACAGCGGCCCATCTCACATTTCCCAGAAAACACGAAGACGATCCTCAAGACTTTTGAAAAAATATTCTGCTGGCTGACAAGAAAAAAGTGGAACCTAAGATAAACTAACAGTCTAACCTGAAAACTAACTCAGCATTTCAGAAAGGGAACGCCACACAAACAGTCAAACATGATAGTGCGATGTTTGACTGCTTCAGGATCTGGACGACTTTCTGTAACTGATGAAGCCATGAACTCAGCACCAGAAAATCCTGAAGGTGAATGTCAGGCCAGCAGTGCATGATGTGGAGATCTTGCACAATTGAGTTATACAATACGACAATGACCATAAGCACATCAACAATGCCACCTTTATATGGCCCTGGAAAAAAGAGCGAAGGTTCTGGATTGGTTTAGTTAAAGTCTTGAGGTAAATCTGAATGAAGTTGCGGCATGAAGTTAAACAGACCAGTTGTGCTTGAAAACATTCTGGACATGTTGCGTATTTACAGAAATACAGTTATTCAGACACTAATTGTCCATTTTTAGACCTACTCCAGGTAAGTCATGAAATAGCCCGGAAAGTTATTTGGCCCAGAAAGACACCTTGAAAATTATATTTCAATACTCCATGCTGCCTACAAAATTTAACTTGTAAGGGATACTTTAGAAATTTTTTTAAGTGAAATTAATGTATTTGTTACCCTTGTAGTAACTTTTATCTAAAAGTAAGATGTCACATTACTGTAACTTTGTAGAAAAGTCACACTCAGCTGATTAGTTTGCGTGATAGCAGGCGCCTCTTCTAGAATAACTACGTAACAACTTGGACATTACTCAGTTGAGAAAACCTCGACAAACTATTGATCCATATTCCACATATACCAAGGAATGTATTATTAGGAGCCTTTTGGTTCCATCTAACATTCTGAGTTTATCCAGCTATGTCTACTTTCCAAAATACATTATATCTACTACATGTGACATGTTTAAAATAAATATGTGACATATATGTGACATATATATTTAGAAATGAAGAATTTAGAAATTAAGAAGAATTCTAAATTCTGCGCTTCTGATACTGTAGCATACGCAACATATTTTTCCATTAAACTTCGTTCCCAGAACTATATATGTTCACACCACTGCACAATACGTACAAGAGCCTGTCAAATGCCACAGTGATTATTACTCTATGGAATTGCTCTGTTTGCACCGCTGAAGATTGACTCACCTCGACCTTCCAAATGCTCAAAGTGGCTCCAGCAGCAAGGTAATCTGATTTATTTTCTGATTTACCTCAACTAGAAAATATTTTACCCAAAAAGTATTGACTGTGTATGGAGTATTACGCTTTCATGATAATATAGTCATTAACAAATGAGACTTTGCTGTAATGTCAAACAGAGTACATCATTCTGAGCCTGTAGCAGAGTGTTGAACTCATCCTAATACATAAACACTCTGCAAAACATGGCAAGATTTGATGATTCACTAAATCCACTTTAGTTCTTTACATTTTAAGCCTCACAAACATGTTTTTAGCTACAACAGCATGAAAGAGAAGACAAAAATTAAGTTTAATTAACCCTTGAAATTTTTTGTCACATTTTAGCAATGCTTAGATGAAAGTAAGCAGGATAGGTTTTGTATTTTCAATTATATTTTCCCGGGGGGTAGAGGCAAAATCACTCAGGCTCACTGAATCACTAGTTAGCTTGAGTGTTAAACTTAAAGTCCTTCTTGCAAATTAAATCCCAGTTTTATTGAAATCTCAATTTTATTGAGAGAAGACGTGACGTCCAAGCAGAAAATGTCTCTACAAACTCTTGCTCTAACAAGAGTTTGTTTGTTACAAATCAGTCCTACTTAAGGAACCTGCCACTCTAACATGTTTTTGCAGGGATGGAATCGCACTGAAACTTTAACAGGTTAAAATTTGTGACACAGTGGGGCTGTTTTCTCCTTAATGGCCAGCTTCCTGACTTCCACTCAAGCTGAAATGTGATTGTTGGGGTTGCCTCGTGTAAGTAATCAAACTCAATGCTCCACTTGTGTGTTTACACAGAAGTAACAGGACCATGTGATTTCTTTTTTTTAATTTAAATCCAAGGCCTACAGGGCCTTGGAAAAGTGTTCTAACCCCTTGAACTTTTTCCTATTTCGTCTCACTATAACCACAAACTTCAATAAATTTTATTGGGATTTTGTGAGAAAAGAAAACACAAAGCAGTCCATACCTTTGTAGTGGGAGGAAATGATTGATTTATTTTTTTTAACTAATAGAAATTCTGAAAATTGTAGCATAACAATTGTATTCAGCCTCAATGATTACCAACATGCTTTAAGTTGGAAACATTTCGGGGTACATCTTTGCCCACTTAGTATAACAGAGATTTTAATTTTCCATGTTGTTCTTTGATAATAAGAACAACATGAAGCTTAAAGTTCAGCGAGATTTGATGGAGAGTCTCTACGAACATCAATTTTTAAGCTTTGTATTTAAGTCTGAACTTTTATTAGGCCACTTGTTAGCTTTTCCAGCTTCTAACTTAGGCTTCTTGGCTGCTTTTCTCAAAATACTTGCCTGATTTTTCAGAATGGTATGGCCGAGTCTTGGTAAGTACTCTTTCCTTCAAGGAAAGTTTTTAAAATTGTCCACCATTATCTCTGCCTTCTTACTTCTCAACTATGTGACACTTTCATTTAGTCTATCACATAAAATTAGGGTTAGGATTGCAGGGCAACATAGCAACACCTAAGAACAATTTGGAGAGACCAATTATGCGCAGAGAAAAAACAAAAATGTGCAGGAAGAACACGCAAACGCCATGCAGAAAGACCCCAGGATCTTCTTGCTACCAGGCAGCAGGGCTACCAACTGCACCACTGTGTAACCCTGCTTTCTCATATACGCTTAGGAAATCTCTTGACAGAGTCTGATTAGCAACATGAAGAAAATGTGCATTGCAAGCATAATGAAATGTGACGCTTTGTTAATTAAAGTCAAAAAACTGAAGAAGAAAAAAAAGCAACACACAAAAAGACATCTGTCACCAAAAAGGAAAAAAACTTATGTAAAAGTGTCAGAATAATATACATCAATAGAACTTTTGCATCACTATACTTTCAACCATTTAAATCCAATAAATAGAAGCACTAGAGATTGTTAAAGTACTTAATCAAATCCTTTTTATCTCGATGCATGTTTTTTGCATTTCTGTCTTCTATACTTTGTTCATCCTGAAACAACACTTCCTGCAATTGTCTTTCAGCAGACTCACAAGTGACTGCACAGTCAGTCGCGCTCTCATTCTCTACATTACGCACCCACAGTCATCCCAGCCCTGTAACCCTCCGCCCCCTATCACCTCCCTCCCTCTCTCCCTTTCACAGAGCTTCTACCGCAAGAACAGCACCGGCAGAAAGTTTGACGGCCGGATGATAGGGCAGAGTGTCCTCTGTGAAAGAAAAAATAAAGGGGATGTGATTAAACATGTGTGTTTGAGAAAGAGAGAGAAAGAGAGAGAGAGAGAGAGAGAGAGAGAGAGAGAGAGAGAGAGAGAGCAAATGAGTTGAAAGTACAAGACACTGAAAAGTTAGAGGGCGCTCGTAGTGTCAAGCAGTTTGTCTGTGTGACTCCTTTTGTCAGTGCACGGCCGGGCTCCAGCTCTGCAGCACCACTCCCCTGTCAAAGCAGAGATATCTTCTCCCCAAGCACACACCAGGACGTCCTGCTGCTGCCTCGCTGATTGACTGGACTGCTGTCGGACAACAGAAGAAACTTTCCCTGGACCGGTAGGATTTTGATTTCAGTTCTCATCTCATGTTTTTATTTGCTAAAGGACAGAAAGGTGCACAGTGTGAAAGCCAAGCACAGTTCTAGTGGGTGTAGTGTGTTTTGTGAAGATTTCACAAATATGGGCAGTTTTTGTTTTTCTTTTCAGATTTTGTATTGCTGGTAAGATTGTTGTTTTAAGACTCATCTTCACTTATACTCCTGGGAAGCAGTCAGCTCTGGTTCTGTTCATCTTGGGAGAAGCGCCGGTTTATTCTGGACTCAGTTTTGCGGCTAATACAAATGCCATAGAAATTACACAGATATGCTAAGTGGGGAAAGAAAGAAAGAAAGAAAGAAAACGAAGCAAAGATTGTGGTGAGTAATAGACACACATGCTTCTCTTTTTTCTGGTTTAATTTCTTTGGATTTTGTAAGTGCTGTTTCCCAGGATGGGTAAGAGTAGAAAATTGGAAGCAGAAACATCCACCCTGGGGAGCAAATATGTCAACAAAAAGTATTAAGAGAGTCAAGAAAAACAAGAAACAAAACTTGAGTCTACTGAAACAAGGGATTAGATAGGCAGTGAGGTAGAGATGAGGTGGGAAGGAGTTGTGTTGACAGTGAGCGTAATTAAGTCGCTTTCCCATTGAGAACCTCTAGAATTGTATTTTAAATGCATCAGTGTAGCTGACACTTATTGAGCACTGGTTTCTCAAATATTGCAATGCAATTTGTCTAAGGGTACATAATAATAATAATTAAAAAAAACATCATAAAAGTGGGTTCGCTGTACACTACATTTTGCTCTTCATCTCCTCTTCCTTGTTTGTCCGTACGCTACATCAAGGTTCCTGCACAAAACCTCTGCTGCCAACGTTTTGTCCCATTACATCCAATGTTTTTTGGTTTATTTTTGTTCTCCTATGTTGCTCTAATTTTAGGCAAGTTTATGAGGTTTCATAGCCCATAAATCAAACTTGTGTTCCGTGTTCATTACAAAAATCAGGGCCTAGTAATAATAGCATGTTTTGTTTAGTTTGGGAAGTTTGTGCTTTGACATATTTCAAAACTCGTAAAACATGCTGTTTTTATTGGGGTTGGATGAAACAAAAATATTTGCAGATTTTATCTTTGGCATTTCGGACATTTTAGCTGGTAATACAAGTAATTGATAGTTGCAGCTTTTAGGAGAACCCACTTCATAAAAGTTTGAACCATTTTCAGGGAAGTAAAGGAAAATTAAAGATCAGTCTGGGCAGGCAAACTGAATGGGAAACATTATAACCTCGTGTGTTTTGTATTTCTGTCAGTAAGATAACTCATCAGACCTCATGTTTGTTTGACTGATAAATGCTGAAGTTGAGAGAGCAACTCATGCTTTTTTTTCCATTCTCAGACCATAGTTTGACCATCCACACAGCTAAAACTGTTCAACATTATAGCAGCAGCAAAGTAACAGGACTGTGAGGCCTGCAGGTTCACACAAACATTGTAAACATGATGACTCTTTCCATTTTCGATGCTCATTAAGCCTGACCTCTCTGGTGCGTGTGATGCTGTTTGTTCACCCGACAGATACTAAATGATACGCTTCTGGATTTTATTTAGGGGTAACAGGAGATACAAAATGACAAAAGAGGCTGAACTGAAAAACACACCACAATGTTAAGATTTTTGAATTTAGTTTATTTTTTGTTTCATTCTTTTACCAAAATGAATTAGCATTTGTTAGCATTAGCATTTACTTTATAGCAATTTGTGCTTATAATGTAATCTGGTCTAGTAAACTGAAGTAACTTGCCTCACTGGTCATTATGTCTGCTCTAATCAGGTGAATGTTGCAAATATCAGGAAAGGTTGCAAACTGAAATAAGGTCATGATAAGGAAGACCCTCCAAAAAATGACACTTTATTAGGTTGTAACTTGTAAATCTTTGGTTTCAATAACTTGGTTATCAGTATGATCTTGAAGAGCTTTACAGTAAGTGGATTAAAGCAGGAGCAGCCCTTGTAGAGGGATATTTGATTTCCTTTACTTTTCTCTTCACTTTGACCCTTGGTGGATATGAGGATATTTCACCATCCTTAACGTGAATGCTAAATTTATAGTAGCCTGAGTGAAATCTCATACTGTTGAGACTTTTGCGCCGCTGATGTATTAAATACCACATCTTAAACCTTTCATATCTGCACACATTGTTCTGTGCTCATGTGCTTCGTATACTTTTTTCCACACAAGCTGTCACTGGAGTGTGAAGGCGTCGTAAAGCAGCACTTTCCAACATCACAGTCACTTTCCAGAGAAAGCAGGCGGGCGCTTTAAGCACTATCACTCCTCTTTGTGGTTAATCTTTGCTTTAGTGCCGGGAGCAGAAAGCCTGAAGAGGTTTCCCACTGCTATTCACAACCTCCAGCACCTTCGAGGTTCAAAGTCAGCATGCAGCTGCTACGCTGAGCTTAGTGAGACCTACCTAAATATACTCTAGATTTTTTGGTTTGTTTGGGTTTGTCTTTTTTACCATGCAGAGTTCTAGTGATGAAAGAAAGAAATAAACATGTCTGCTTTATGCATTTAGGCAAGGCAAGGGTCTTTCGGTTTTAAACTATTTCTATGCCATAAGTTTTATCCCACAGTGAAAATGAAAACTTCCTGTGATTTCGCTCATGAATTTCTGAATTTTCTTGTCTGAGACTTTGGTGTGAGTCACAGTTCCACAAACAGATGTGTTAATTGATGCTTCTGAACATTACTAAATTGACTTGAAATGCCACTCAAAAGACTGAATTTTGACTCATGCTGTAACTGCTCTCTACTTCACTTGATTTGACTTAAGTTTGCATTCAAAGGCTCTAGTAGTGACTTCACTTTGATTTGCATTCTAAATGTGGACATAGACTGATTTTATAAAGACTTCATTCTCAGACATGAACTACCTCTTGAAGACTTAAGACTTGACATGAACTTGAACTATGAAGACTGAAGACTTGATGTGGACAAACTTTAGAAACAAAACCTTAATTCATCTTAAAAATTCAAAAATCCAGACTTGATGTGAACTTTAAAGATTTGGGATTTGACTCAAACCCTAAAGATTTACTCACACTTACAGACTCAAGAATTGATTTGTAAATGCACTCTAACAACCAATCACTTAACTAAGAGTTGTGCTCTAAAGTCACATGAACAGAATTCAATTTGAGCTTTATACGCTTGTGACTTTACTTGTAAGACTCAATACTTATTTAACGTTTGCATTTAAACCTCTAAAACCCAGGTTTTAGACTTGCATTCATGTTCCAAAGACTTATATCTTGACTTGGGATTTGAGAAATTTCTATCTCATCTGAGCTTTGGTGAAAGTAATCTGGAAAATTTGTCCACAGTTTAAAACTCTGTCACTGTTGAGCATAATCAACTGTGAAAGAGTATGTGCAATATATGAGCCTGAGACACTGACAGACTCTGGACAGAAACATGGACAGAGTCTGGACAGAAACATGGACAGAGCGGCTTATAGTAATTTGATCATGTTAGCTGTAGCATTTCTCTCAGACTGGGCTCTTTATTAAACCTCAACTAATTTCACAACATAAACTCTAAAATAACTAGACAGCTCTTCTAGTTAATTTCACTTCACCATTTTCATCATAATAACAGCACCTTAAGGAATATTCTTTAAGAAAAATACATTAACAGGAGTTATCTGAACGTTCACATTTTGAGCAGAAGTACTTTCTTGAAAAATGTTTTATCTCAGACTTTTGGGCAGTTTATTAAGGTAACCTACCAGATCTATGTAGGTATTTGGAGCATAACGTTATTGGACCAGTCGAATGGGTTTTGTGAAATGTGAAGTTACTTGACAAATATTAGCTTATGATAAGAAAAATGATACAAAAAAAGAAAATAAAATGTTATGTCAGGGCTTTTTTGAATTGGAAGTGACTTAAACATCCTAAGTCACTGCCAACACAATAATTAGAAAAACTGGCAGGTAAAATAAGTTGCTTTAAATTTGTTTTTACAGATTTGAATCGTGTTAATATATGCTACTTATTGTTACAAGTCTTATTACAATCATACCTTTTGTTTTTCGGCTCCTCGGTGTTCAGTTAGTATTTTCCTGCTTCAGTTTATTTTGATTTTCGTTGCTTCCTGTTTTACATTGTGAACTTTTTCCGAGTTACTTGAGTCCCTTTTTACCCTCGCTGTTAACACGCCTGACCTTTGTTTACTGACTTCCACTCACCTGTTGTTTATATGGCTCTAGTTCCCTCAGCTTACATTCTGCCAGGTTTCCTTTGCTCACTGCCAGACCTTTGTGTCTGCCTCTTTTCCTGACTCCTATCTGCCAAGTTTTAGATTAGTCTGTGTTCAATGATTTATTTGGCTTCCTTTCTCCAGCAGTGCTGTTTGTTTCTTTGCTCCTTCAGTTGGGTCAATACTGCATATAATTACCCCATGTCTGCAGCCTTCTGACTACTGTTTTGCCTTTAAATCCATCACCTTCACCTTGCTGCTTGACTTGAAATAGCTCTCATTTAATGTGATGGTCCTGCTGGGAAACCTCGCCTATACTGACATTCAAAACATTCTTTATCGTTATAGTTCCCACCCAAGTCACCAAAAGTACAACAGCAGTTGCTCACAAAAACACGGCTTTCCAGTAGCTCAAAGAATATAACAAAGAGTCAGAGCCATGCTGCCCAATTTCAAGCTTCCCATAACACAAATCTAATAAGTTCTGATATACTGTAATTTGAAAGAAGCAAAACCAATTTACTAACACTCGTTAGAGTCAGTGTATATCCCCAGAAGTTGTTTGTCCAAGCCCTAAGTTTACTTAATACTGTGCTGAAAATCATTCTGATGTGGCTGACAACCAATAAAACCTTGATGATCTCAACAACAGAAATCAGTCTAAAATGCTTCAAGATGCTGCTAAAATCACCAGTGTTTTTCTTTTTTTTTATTAGGTCGATTTGAGTGGAATAGTCTGTTAACTTGAAAATAAAATGATCAGAACAGAGAAGGGGAAAAGTAAAAACAGACACATCAAAGCTTTTTAGTTTCACATAGTTTGTACCTGCTGTAAATGTCCATGTTATTTCCACTTTCCAGAGTGCATATATGTGTCTGCGCGATAGGATGACCCCCTGGACGTTAAAAAAGCACATTCTTGTTTATAGGTCTCTGGCTTCCACCGGTTGCCAGGAAATCTGTCCGACTGATAACTCCACACATTCCACACACATCCCAGTGATCTGCTGTGTCATTTCACTCACTGACCCCTCCAATATAATGAAAGTTATCCGCCCTAAACAGCTGTTATCAAGAAGTAGTTTTACCATTTCCACCCACAACATCCAAACTCAACATATGTACATCATGTAGATGAGTGTTTTCATCTACCTGATTTTGAATCTTATTTTCTTATATAATTTGGTAAATGTTCCCCCCCCACCATACCCCCCTATTCTTTAATCATTTTCATTCTCACCATATCTTTTCCTTGAGTGTTTTTTGTTTTTCTGGCAATCTGCCCTGCAACTGCTGCTCCCTCCATCACCGTATTGCCTGACTGCATTCTTCTCATTCCTACCGGCTTCCTGTGACTGGAAGAGCAGCGAGCCCCACTGGCCACAAGCCTCCACCTTGGAGATCTACCCACATTAAGGAACATCTGTCATTTCTCTACTTTTGGAGATTTTTCAGGGAATCAAACTGCTTTGGGAGTCAACCAAAATATATATTTTTTCCAACAACCTGCCAATTAAATTCTCATTAAATGCAAGATGAAAAGATGTGTTGAAGCCCCTTAATTTAAACTCTTTCTAGGGTATTTGTCATTGACCTCTGATCATGACGTACCAGATGACACATCCCCTTCGCCTTTTTTACATTTAATCACGTCTCAGCCGCAAACTGGAATGTCATTTACAAAAGAAATTAGTTCATAAATTGAAGGAAAGTGATACATAGATTCAAACTTTTGTACAAATAAAAATCAAAATAATCTAGAGTGCATTTTTTACTTCTTGAATCTAAAAAAAAGCATGTCTAACAATTTTCCCTGGCAGTAATTAATACATACAGCTTACTCACTGAAGAACAGACTTCATTTGAACATGTTCCTATGTTCAAACCTCATTTAAACATGAGTTAATGTGCCTCTAAATCATAAAACTTTCATCTACGTTTAGACCATGTGCAAATTAGAGGTTTCTAAAACTTGGAAGGATTTAACAGGCCAAACTGAAACACAAAGAAAGCTTTGTTCGATTCAGTATGAATGGTTCGTCTTGATTATTTTTTCAGTTGTGATGTTGCAGAAACAAAATCAATGTGCAGAAACAGCTTTTTCTTTGTAAAATGGAGCAAACATAGTTGTGTTTTAGTGGTGGATGGAAATATGAATTTTGTACATCCATCATGACGTGATCATCCAACTAAACTGATCAGGTCAGACAAAGAGAGCAATAAACGGAGAAACAGCCAAGAAGCCCATGGCGACTCTGGAAAAGCTGCAGAGATACACAGCTCAGGTGGGAGATTCTGTGAACAGGACAACTTTCAGTTCTGCGCTCCACAAATCTAAGCCTATTGGAAGAGCAGCAAGAAGAAAACCATTGTTTAAATGAATCTGAAATTTGTTGCAAACCATATGAAGGACATGGAAACAACAAAATACTCCTGCTGATATTACAAATGCATGCCACACTTTTCAGCTTTCAGTACAATTTTTCTTCCACTTCACTGCTGCTTTCACAATAAAATGCACTATAAAATTTGTGATTGTAATGTGAGCAAATCTGAAATGCTTGATGTAAATATTTTTGAAGGCACTGCAAGCCTGCTTAATAAGTTCTTCAGACTCACTTCCACACTGACCAATAATCATTTAATATATTTACGGTATGCATAATATTTTTGGATGTTGCTGCTAATTAAGTTGTAAATGCATGGTCTTGTTTTGACATGAATCACGTGAATAATATGTTAGTTATGGCTCATGAAACCATAAAACATTAGCACATTAATTTTTAGTTGTGCTGTTTAATTTTTCAAGTAACAATGATAAACTGTCTAATTTCGGGGAAGCATGCCATTATTTCAGAGGCAATCGTTTCCAGGCACTCTCGACATCTGCTGCTGGGAGAAGCACTGTGTCAAGAATGTGGAGTTTAAAGTGGAATGTTATGAAATTCAATTTGCTTGAACGTATCTCAAATTGTTCAGGCCACAGTCAACCCTGTGACTGTGAGATGGCCTGCCAAGAGTACAGGGGAAAAGATACTCTGTTGTTGATGGTAGCTTCTTCTTACTTTTTTTTTTTTTTTAACCCACAATTTTCCCCTTAGGTAAACATTTTATCTCGGCAGCAATAAAAACCTACTGACTGCCTTAGTAGGCCAGGATCAAGTCTGGGTCACATGAAAAAAATGTCTACTTTGTTGGCTTTTAAAAGCGGCATTCACAGAGATCGGCTTATCTTTGTGGATCTGAAGATGCTGACTTTACTTGGCACAGTTTGGATTTGGCCACAAGCAGGGTGATGACTCTGAGACCTAATAAAATCTCAATTTGGAGGAGAACATGTGAGAATGGAAAATCGCGTGGAAATAGATTTTCTTGGACGAGTGTCTGTGCCCGACTTTATAAGCGCATGTGATTGAAAACAGAACCTTCTTGTCCAGAGGGTTCACATGATGGTCAAATCTCCGAATTAAAATGCAATTTATTGAAGTTAGTGGAGGATAAAAGACAAATGAAAAGTTTGGATGGATCTTAAGAATCGTTTAGAATTTGAGGCTGTTCTCTTGGCTTGACTAATTTCACACAGGCCCCTGTGGTTTACCAAATTATTTTAATGGCCATATTTACATTTTTGGGCAGTTTGTTGCTATCTTCTCATCACTCTCTGTAACGTTATTCCATCTGGTGCCATAGTGTTTTCCCTATTTCCCATAGGTTTCGATTGAGTGAGTTGAGAGACTCCAAACTAAGACACTTAATTTGCCCATTAATCAAAGTCTAATGTTAGTAATTGGGTTTACTTCAATCACTGCAAGTCAGAGTTATTTTTGTAAAGATCTGTGGGTTGTCACCAGTGACTCATTGTTTCATTTTCGGATTTTCACTCCCAGAAACAGTATTTTTGCATACTTGGGAGGGTGACTGAGGTGCATGCAAATGTGTTTTCCTGTTTATTTAACACGATTACCAGTGATATCTAATAATTGCATTCACATTTTCATTGCGGAAACTGAGCAGGACTTGCCATCAATGATGGAACTAATTAGATAATAAACTGAAAAAAACATTTTGCTACAAGTAAGACAGACAAAAGTGCCAAGAAAACTTCTGAATGTATTTTTTTATTTATTAGTTTATTAGTGCACCAGCACCTCCGGACCCCGCTAGGGACAAGGGTGTAAAGAAAATGGATGGATGGATGGATATTTTCAGTAAATTAGAGTACAACAAAGATTATGCAGCTATTTTGCCCTTCAATCAATCAGTATCCCACTAATTCTAACTTTATATTACACTACATAATAACTTTTAATTTGTGGATTTCTTTATTTGGAACTGTAATAAGTCAACATAGAATATAAGGTATATTCTGCGCTTTAGGTTTTGCTGTAAATTTCCACAACTGGAGAGATATCAGTACTATTAATAGCTATTTACAATTAGAGCTAGGATATCTTGCTAGGTAGGATTCAATGCATCCACTTCTCAGCCAGATGTTAAGATAAAAGTGAACACACCCAGGGCAACGAGCATCCTCTCCCAGATAGTTGAGTTCAGCAGCAGATGGAGCCCTAACACCAGCAGCTCTTGCAGATGAAAGTGAGACTTCCAACGGGGTTTATGGGCAGTTTCACCGTCGACAGGCTGTCAGTGTGAGTGAGGAAGAGGCACATAAATGCACAGCAGCGCTCTGTGACGGTGGATAGTAATTGTTTCTATTTCAGAGGTTCAGAGCAGGAGCTCCTCGCGCTGCAGCGGCTAGCCTACAGTAACAGCGGCGCGCGCTTTGGCGGTTGGAACGGCACTTTAGCTGATATTACAGTAAACCGTCCGCTAACTGTTACTATAACGACCAGTTTATTAAGAACGACGTCCTCGAGGATGACAAGGACACATTCACAGACGACGTTTACAACTGCTTTCTGATTTCATCCGGCTTCCAGTCGACCTTATTTTAAAATCTGTCGCTTCTGAACTTTGACAGCCTGAAAGGTAGGCATTGTTTACATGCTAACATGCCCGGTAAACAACTTTCTAAGACTTCCTGTGAAAAAAACCCCGTAGTTGACACGCTGTCATCAGCTTGTCAACTACATTACCGGCTTCCCGTGAAGAGTGGGAAATGGGAATTTAAACGTAAGCTGAGCTCTAAACGCTAAATCAGCTGGAGTCATTTTGTACTGTTTGTCTTTTAAAGAGGACATGTACAGACAGACTTTACATTTGTAGCATATATGTCACAACTGACTTAACAGCTGCAACAAATGACTTACCAATAGTTGTTCCTATTTGCCATAAATTATGAAGTTTTTATGGTGATGTAGTGTTCTGTTGTGCAATAATGATAATTGTAAGCGCAATCAGAGGATGTAATTTTGAATAGTAGTTTCCTCAGTCATAGTCAACCACTGTTTCAGAATATCACTGAAAAGTTCTTTTAGGACATTACTTTAATTGAAAGCCATAGATATAGGTTTTTATTTTGGTAATTTGATAGCTGTGTTTAACAGCTTCTCAGAAAGTATTATAATTCCTATAAAATCATCACAAAAAAAAAAACAATAAGATGTTATGGCCCAATCAATCATTGGAAGACAGCTGTTTTAATAGTTACCCAACAGACTGTCACTGACATGCTCCACAAGGTGTGTGAGCCAAAGGAGCCATTGATTAAGAAGCTGGGGTTTCAGGGTGCTGTATCCAATGTAAAGTTTAGTAGAAGGAAAACGTTTGGATATGCATATTTCTCTTGCCAGTCCCTTCTAGAACTAGGGATGACCTCTGAAACATTTTACCCACTGTAAGGAGAAAAATGATTGTATTGTTGCTCATTTCATTTGCAAATCATGGTCCAAGATTTTGAGTCATGATTTAGGGAACCATGTTGTCTACTACTGTTTTGCCATCTACATTGCACGCTTTCCTCTCCTAACAATTTTCATAATGATGCTAATTTCATTTTCCAACATGACCTTCAACCTGTCCACATTGTGAAAAGTTTGTTAAACCAGTACCTGGTTTATTGACCACTGGTATCACTGTGCTAAAGTGTTTGATAAGCATGCCTGGACTAATATGCAATAGAGAACCAATTGGATATTACCATGAGAAAAAATTGAGACACCAGAGCCATGCAAACTAGCTAAAGATCACTATTAAAGCGATAGAACCACAACTCAGTAGTGCCTCAGGCTGATTGTTTCCATGTCACAGCGTACTGATGCAGTACTTCATGCAACAAGAGCACAGATGAAAATAAGACATACAAATGGTTTGAACAACTTGGCTCATAATTCACATTTATTAAGTAAGAAGAAAAACACAGAGATATGCTGTGGGTTAAGTGAGCATGGATATCATGATTTGTATACTGGTACAAAATGTTAGAAGGAAGGAAGAAAACTGTGAAGTACCAACAGACTATATAAGGTTTGTGTATCCTTTCTAGTACGAAAGTTTTAGAAATCATCTGTCCAACTCTTTGGAAGCGTTCTTGTTTTTTCTTTTGCCTGTGGACAATCAAATCCAAACTCACACACGCTGTAATTTTCCCATTTGACCAGGTTAGCTCTCTCTCGGCACAGATGAGGTCATAGTCTTAATACTGTAGCAGAGATAGAGTTACATTAGTTTCATCAGCACCATGCCAGAGGAATAAAGACCACCTGCACTCCTATTCACATTTATATTATACTTCAGTGTTGTAAGTCACATATTTTGCACTCAATTTGTGTGATCTACCTATGATTCTTTTTCTAAAGATAACTTTATGAAGAAATAATGTTTTGACCGTGGTGAACAAAGGCATTTTCAACTCAACATAATTAGCAATTTTACACAGTTAGTGTCAGGACTGGCCATACCTTAGCTTAACTAGTTGTAACTATGGTGTTCTATTTATATCTTTCTTATCACAAGTTTGTGTGCAGTGAGCATCGTTTTGACTTGTCTTGAGGTGTAAAGCTGAGTTTCATTTTGCACGGTTTGAGTTATTTTTAAACAAACAAGATGGTCATGTTTATTTTGTACATTTTCTTTACATGTAACAGCTAAACTGGAGGACTGGTGTGATGATTTATAGAGTGGGGTGAATCAAAAGACCTAAATTTTATAATACATTTATTTATCTCAATAATTGTCATTGTGTTTTGCAGCTAATTGGCATATATTCAGAGCTTCATATAGCTAATCTGTCAAATTTGATCAGGAGCCTTCTTCTGCAAACAGAGCCTATCTTATCGGTCAAGCCAGAAGACATTGGGGAGTTCACTAAACTGTTTAGTGCCAAAGCGTTAGCAAACACCTGAATATTGTGAATGTATGCATGTCCTAAAGGTTTAGGCTATTGTGATGTGTCAAAAAATCTAGCCTTTTATCAGCATGAGTAGTGTAAAGGCCAACTTATACGCTAGTCAAAATTATGGTTGTTACTTTCTATTAAACAACCCACAGCTGTCGCCTGCATTCCAAGGAGAAGCAGCCACTGATCTGTTTGATCAGATGTCAAAACTATTCAGAAACATTGAGACTCCTTAACAAACCATCCACAGCTGAAGTCCGGTTATTGTAGATTTCAGCACAATGCGTCCAAATGGGTGTAAAAGGCCAAAACAGAAGGACATCCATTAACGCTTTCTATTTGCAATTTTATGTAGTTACTTTAACTGTAGCTGGACATAATGTTGCGGGACATTAGTGTTTCTGAAATTAAGCTGATGTAAAGAGTTTTTTTTTTGCTTTTTAGTCTGCAGACTGTTTTTCGTCTTTTCTACAAGGATGATTAGTCACACTGAAAAGGGATCTTCCACCTCAAGGTTAAATCATTTATTTTCAGAATTTGTGATTCAACTCTTCAGCTGTATAATAACCATTTGCAAAAAAATACAATTTCATGGTACTTTCACTGGCGGTGGACACCTGTCTGCTGTTGTTTTTTAAATCAACAAGCTTAAGACTATACATTTTATCCAGTACACATAATTGTGCTTCACAATTGTAAGAGGTAATGCCAACCTTTTTCCCAGAAGAGATAACCTTTAAAAGTCAGCAGTGTTTTCCCCGTGTGAGCCACAGCAGCGCTCTGACAATAGGGATAGTGTTCTGGATCGACCAGAGGCCCAGATCACATTTCCTGTTCCTGATTTAAGATCAACTCAGCTGACTACTGATACAGTCTGCTTCTCAACAGCACAGCAAAGGGACCATCACTTTGCTGTTTATTATTTCTGTGTGTGTACGTGTGTGTGTGTGAGAGAGAGCAAGAATGAGAGAGATAGACAAAAACAGAACGAGAGAAAGAGAAACACAGAAATTGATAAGAAGATAGCTTGAAAGAGAGGGCAAAAAAGTAAAGGGTAAGAGTGGAAGTCAACAATCAGTAACTTTATCAAAGCCAGCAGAGGCTAGCACTGGAGGTTAGTCATATCATTCTTACTGACTTCAGGGTGAATTTAAAACAAAGAAGCCCTTCTCTGTTTATAATCACTTTACCTTTTGTACAATAATAGTGATTCACAGTTATTGCCAAACCTATTAGAAGAAGTCAACATGAGAATCTGAGTTCTTAGTCAAATCATCCCTAAGGCAGATGAGTTAAAAACAAAATAAGGTACAGTACGTGCACTAATGTTTCTGTGTGGGTGTGTTAAGGAATTCCTTCACATAACATTACGTAATATCAGGATCACAGAGCGTTGGAAGATAGAGTGTAAAGATGAGATACAGAGGCCACTAATCGGATTAAGTCATTGCTAAAGATGACCAGCCTCTAAATCTATTTCACATGAAAGAAATAAACTGCTAGCTCCCATCAGGTTAAGTCCGGGCCTATTCTTAACTTGAATAATTCATGGTAATATTACTATGATACTGCTCACACAATGTATTTGAATGGGGGATGTGCAATTATAGTTGCACATCCCCCATGCACACCCCCCATGTTTCAGACTCAGAAAATGAGTCTGAAACAGTTTTTCAGACTCATTTTCTGCTTTCTCCTCTGTTTTGCCTCCTTACGCCTCCTTCACTGCCTCACTTCTCTTCCTCTTTTCTTAGGCTGTTGACTTCACACATACCTATGTTGAAGAAAGTCAGGATTCACCTGGGAGCAACTTACCAATTCAGGACAGATTGAGGAAAAAAAGTCAAAAGGCTCCCACATACTCGGGTGTACTTCATTCCACAGAGGTGCGCGCGCTCTCCAAGCAGACTCAAAGTGGACATCTGCCGGATACGTCTGCGCAAAGGTAAATTTTTAGCAGAGAATTGTACATAATCACTTGCATGGATGTACAAAGGCATTTGCAACTTGTTCAAAGAAGTGAGAAACAGCTTGTATGATGTGCACAAGTGACACAATTATTTGAAGCTTGAATAAGTAGTTTTGAGAATTTCTATTCTGATCTGAGAAATGCACCGAAGTGAAACTGAGAAAAACTGTTATTTACTTTGTCCCAAATCTGCATCATGAGTAATCATTGTCAGCCAGGGTGTTAAAACATCAGTCATTTTATTCACAGTGTCACATACTTTGTCTACATATCTTCGAAGAAGATGCAGTTCTCATGACTGCACTCTTGGACATAACTAGCAATGTTATATAACCTTCCAATCATAATTACACTGTTCAGCCTCCATAATAGATTAAGTTATTTTAACAACTTGTTGGCCTGTGTGTTTGAATCTTGTCGGATGAGTTTTTGCTTCTGCATACCAATTCTCAGCCTGCCCACTGTGACCAACATCATAAAAGGTTTGATACCAGCATACTGCTTTGATTGCATTTGTAGTCCCCAGAAGGTTGCTAAAAGGCAATGCAGCAGGAGGATTTCACACCAATTGCTTATAAGAGCTGAAATGCAAATCAACAGAAGAGCAATTAAGACGTCATTGGCATCATAACAAGCGTATGCTCAAAAGCAGTCTTTAAAGAAAGCATAATTCATATAGAATGTTGTGTAGATATATCTGTCAGTGTGATTAAAATTTAGGACACTTTTTTGTTTTCTTCTCTTTGAGATATTTTCAGCATTATTATCTTCTTCAGAAGTGTTGAATGTAACACAGGTCAGAATTGAAACATTGACCCGCTGTAATGAAAACTATTAGTGTCCTTATTTAGGACCTAGCTTATTGATTTTGCTCATCTTTAAAATTATTTTATAAAATTTTAAATGCGAATTGCACTGTGATAAATTGGAACATGATAGATAAGTTAATTAATTTGAACACAGAGGGACACATTCCAAGCTTTAATTTATTATTTTTTCATTTTGTAACTAAAATCTGTTTATAGCCTATGGAGTATTGTCCAGTGGAAGATGAGAGACAACTGAGACAACAATGCAGAACAGCTGAAGGGTGATATTAAAGTAAATTGGGCTTCCCCAAAACATAAACTACATTGCTACATTCTGATCATCTCCATGGCAAACTGCGGTGATACAGTCATTAAAACAATTCAAGTATTGAGTGCATATAATGCAGTACATGGGCATATTTCTTTGTAGGCTCATATTTTTAAATTTTCTGACTGCGGACTTTCAATAGCTGTATGCCATTATGATGCAAATTCACAGAAATAAACATTTCTCAATGTATGTAATGGCTCTATAAAAGAGATTCTCTTTTTAAATTAAATTACTGATCAAACCATAAAAATAAATTCAACAAATAGCTAAGCTATTCACTAAATAACTAAATGACTAAATGAACTGTAGAACTTCAGTTCCTGCTGAACTTCCAGGTTAATTTTAGTTCTATACAAACCGGTTTCCAACAGGTGGAATGTACGCTGTGGGTTTACCATTGTCATTGATATTAACTTTGTCCCAATGAACTGGTTTGTCTCTGAGGTGTGGCTGAGAACTTTCATTTCACTTGTCCTAAATTTAGTTTGGCTTTTATGAGGCACCTGAACGTTGGTAAACGTGGAAATGCTGGCAACATGTTTTCTCTTTAAACTGAATGATTGTATTCAGTGTGGATGCAGACTGCCTTTAGTCTCTTGTTGAAACATCCCGGTATCCTGTTACAGTTTCTGAAGACAGATGTTCCCCGGGGCAATACAAAGCTTACAGTGCTATGCTTATAATTACTGAGGGCCTGATCATATGAAGAAAGTAGCTCTCACATCCTATTCTGACCACACTCTTGTATACTTACTAAAGACTAACAAGTCACATAAAACCGAAAAAGAAATAAGACCATTTACATTATAGGCAATCTGATGGAGTAAGAACTGAGAATGTCATTACTGCACATTCCCAACATTTGAGCTCAAGTGCCTTTCACAATGTTGTCAAAAAAAAGTAAAATAAAATCTGGGAAGTGCATGACATGTTTCTGTTTAAGCTCCTGTACTCTGATATCCCTAAATAAAATCCAGAACAATCAGTTGTACTTAATCATCACCTAATTAGTAAATCGAGTTTGGGCTACTTGCACACCATGACATCTACAAATCACATTGACCACAGACTGCTTGAACACAGCAAAAAATATGAAGTAGATTAAGTAATAAAATATACATTTTTAGTTACACAACTCTAATCTCTACAATCTCAGGATGTTTGTAAGTTCATGGCATAAAAACTGTATGATTTTTGCTGGAAAGAGGCATTATCATTCAATGCAATCTATTTATCAGAGACCTCACTGTCATGAACATGTTTCCTTTTTCATGTAACTTGGAGTTGTACTTAAGTTTCTGACTCCCACTTCAACAAGCAATAGACATATACAGAAGCATTTGTTAGCTTTCGTAATACTAATAATACATTCAAAGCTCTAATACACACTCCTGCCAGACAAGTGGTGTGTTGCTATTAATATGTTGGGAAGCAGCAAACTCACTGTTCTGAAACACATATGCATGCATAATTGTGCTCAATAACGCCAGTGTTTGTCGACAGGTGATGCTAAAAATACATCGGTTTGCTCGCATGCACTGAAACTTGCACAAAGAGCCTCAGTGCTCCTTCAAAAGAAACAAATGGTGACTATTAATACACTTGCACCAGCACTGATGCACTAATGCATGTGAATGCACCATCAACTGTCACACAAACAGACCCTGGTTATGCAAACACAAAGGCCTGCTGTGTACTCTCAAAAGAAACAACTGCAAGCTATTAATATCTCGGGGTGCATAGGATGGACGCACACAGGAGGATGAACACATTTGGAGATTGATACTCCAGCTGCTCGGAAGCAGGGGGACAGAATGTGCCCAGCAGCTGTGGATTCCTATAAACGTAAGAGGAGTGGGTGCGGGGGGGTTACTCTCGCTAGAAGGTACTAAGCACGGTGAAGTAGCTGTCATGTTATGGACCTCAGGAGCTGGTCCAGTATTAAGGAACTCAGTGCACAACATACTCGAGCATCTGGAGACTAAAAATTGTGGAATATATATATACTTTAACTTAACTTGAAGTTTAGTCTAGTCAAAAAGCATAATATTTAATTTGCAGCATGAATAGAATTACTGCTGACAGAATATCTGTGAATCTCTCGAACTGCAGTGAAACCATTCAACGAAAATAGCAGCTTCTGCTTGCCTAAATGAACCTAGAGGATGTTATGGTGCAGACTAACTTTAGAAACAGGAAGTCACTGTTTCTGTGTGAGTCTCTGTGCATGGGTGTGCATGCACGCCAGTAAAGTCTAAGCATGTGTGTTTGTTATGCGTGTGTGAATGTGTGTTTGTGTTAGTGTGCTGCTGCACTGGGCCCACAAAAAGAGGATGATCGTGTGAGACGAATATGCTATTACAGAAACCAGAAGTTTGCCTCCTGCTATTTTTAGCACAACAACACTTTAAAGAGAGACAGAGAAGCAAACATACAGATCTTATCAACTCAAACTTCTTCTTATTCCCACCAGATATTATCCTGTAATTGTATTTGTTCTTGTATTTGTGAAGCACAGTTGGTAAATGAACACTACACATAAATAATGTTTGGTACAAACATATTAATCACTGTGAAGCAGAGTTAAAAATAATGTATAATAGTTTTAATTCTTCTGAAGAACACTGGTAATATAATAGGAAGTAATCATGAGTGCCTCTAATCCCTCAGGGTGAATTCAGATGAAATCTTATCTTTCTAGTTGGCTCTTTGAATGCAGAGTGCAGTGACCAAGCTGGTTTTCTGTCAAGTCAGATGTCATGAATCATGCTGAAACTCTGCCTTAAGATAGATCATTAGTGCATAAATTCCATATGCAGGTGTTTGGAAAGCATTTTAGACTGAATCCCTACAGGATGACTTGATCTCACTCAGATGTATTTTTTTCTAAATTGCCTCTAACAGTTTTAAGCTGCACTTTTTGTTGCATGAGATGGATTTTCAGTTCCTTTTACAACTTTTACCAATCGCCACAACATAAATATGTCTGTTTTCAATGCCTGCATGTCAGAAAGTCACAACCAGAAAAGCATTAGTCTTAAAATGCAATATATTTTTTTTGAATGTCTAAAGGATTGCCTTGTGCTCAGGTATGTTAGCAATGCAGCTTTAGAAAATAGTACTAGAGGTTTACACAACCTTACAAGTTTTTTTGCTCTGCTTTTGTCATGTTTCCCAGTGGGATTTTGAACAATTTGCAGACCATTCTTTAATTGTTTTTGCTAAAGTCCCACAACTTTTATACAAAATACCATAAAGTTAACATTAACTTTTGTCCTGGTATTCAAAGCTTATACAAATCTTCAACATTTATGACAGAAAAAGGCCCCATGCAGTTTTTCTGTTTAAAAATATACCGCAGGTGTTCCTTTTCTGACTTCCTGATTATTTCCTTTCTCTCAGGGGAGTTGACTTGTTTGGTGCTCGTGTGTTTTTTTGTGTATGTGAAACTGTTTGCAGACTATCTGAGTCCCCTCCACCACCACTCGTCTAGTGATTGTTTAATTTCCTTTAAAAACACACAGACATTCTTTTGGTAATACTCACTGTGCTGCTCTGACTGGTTCTTCAAGCTGTACCTTAATTTTTTTGTGTGTTGGAATGAAAAAGAGAACATATCAAGCTAAAAGGAAAAAGCAATAACATTGTTGCATACTGTCAAGTCTCACAAGCCAGCTGAAAGTTAGTTGTGATTCTGTGGTTTTAGAAATGCAGAAAAAATTGTGCGTTGTTCACATTTTTTAAAGTGTGACTATTTTGCTTCTGTAAAGAGATGTGCCAGAAATTCTGCATTGTTTTTGCTGTCACACAAACAAATCTAATCACAAACTTTCATCTGAAATAATACAAAATGTATTTTTGAATTTTAAATGAATCTGCAGTCATAAAGTCACAACCTGTTTTTGAGTTTCAGTCTCATGTAATACACAGTAAGTGCGGTAAGTAAGTGTGTGGGAGTGTTTTCTTTTTCAGGGGAACTCTGTCTACATCAAGCACATTTCTTTATTTTCTTTCCCACTCTGACTTACTGTAAGAAATGAGAGTTGGTTGTTATTATGACAGATGTCATCCAACTGTCATCAGTTGGATGACATCAGGTTGAATGTTATCAGAATAATAATAATTTTTGAAGCAACTGAAACATTTTGCTAAAAATATAAGGCACCGTCCCAGCTGCTGTGATATTAGTGACTGTTGTCATGACAGAATAGTTGCTGTGTTACGGTAACAGTTTCCATAACTACATCTTTTTCACTGTCACTGAACCCCCAAGGCAGCAAGATGTAACCTTCCATACATTCTGTGTCTATACTTTTGCATCAGTACTGAAACATGGCTCTGCACATTTATTAGTTTCAGGTGTCAGTGTTAGATTACCTCTATATTTGCACATTGTTTGCAAGATTATGCCAGGTTCACTTTTTCTAGGTGTCTTTTTTAGCCCTCTGGTCAGCTCCATCTTTTGTAATTTATGCCATGAGAGTAAATTTGTCCCACAATGCTGCGGTTGGACTCTTTGTACTCAAAAATAACCCCAGATAGTTTTAGGTTTTTGAATTCAGTGAACTAAAACTTTTGTGTTAGCGCGCAATTGTGAAAAAAGTATTTGTGTGTTGCTATATTTACTGGAGGTCTCTATTTTGTTTCCTTCTGATGAAATGAGTAAAACAAAGAGCAAAGATGCATATTTACCTTTGAAAAATTATTAGCAGTCTCAAGAGACATACATTCTCTTTGGGAGATCATTATTGATAATCTGACATGTCCAATGCATTAGAGAAATAGTTGTTAGATTCAGCCCTACGCTAAAGGTAACTCTCACCTAGTGTCACAGCTCAACTGATCATCTGTCCTTTATTTGTTCCCTTCTACAGTGGATGTGATCCTCAGCAGTCACAGTTGGCCATTCGAAGGGTCAAGCCCATGGATCTGACTGTAACTCACAGGTTGTTACATCCACGTCCAGATTCGGCCATGCTGGCTCCACAGCCTTCATTCTATCTGGAACATCTCACTGCTCAACATTGCTCTCAGTTTTCCCAGCACCACTTGCAGGTGATGTGACACTGAGGCATTAGTCCTGTACAGACAAAGATGTGTTCAAATAAAGGTCCCAGCATTTATAAGCATGGATGAAATGAGTGATCAGATGCAATAAGAAGGAATCTGTGTTATTTTAGTTAGTTCAGATATACAAAATCAAGATGTACAAAATCAAGATACTGAGGTTGTTCTTTATGTATTGTCACATTCCACAGTATCAACATTTTATTTGTACAAAACATACGAGTTTAATGTCGAAAGACCTCCTGCCACATTAACCACAGGAGGAAAGCAGCTGCTTTCCCCACAAGCTGTACACAAGCATAAAACTCAGCAGATATAAGTAGCAACCAGGTCAGAATGTTGCTAGAGGAGATCATTTCCTCCTCATTTATGACTGAGCTGTAAACAATATTTACATTTTGTTCCAGTAATGGTGTACAAAAATGTTTTTTACTACCGTAATATTGGCAGCAGCTAAGTGTCACTCCCTAAATACCTAAATACATCCCATGTGTATGGTACAAAGAAGACTGGACTAGGTCTAATGTTTAATATCTAATTTTTCTTCACAGTATAACACTGAACAAAGAAACAGAAAGATGGAGGAGAAAAGAGAAGACCCACAGCAGCTGTTGCCAAAGAATAAAAATGAACAGAGTGAGTTGAATGTGTTGTTTTCAGACATTTTCTGGAAAGTTGTCAGAGTACAGACAGGCTGCCTGTCTGAGTCAACACATCGTAACAGTTTTCAGTGTAAACGAAGGGGATTTTCATTACTGCCATGTATTATTGTATTTCAAGGAAATTCTCAAAATAACAGAGTCCAAAAACGAAAGTAACAGAAGTATTTTGTTATATTTTGTTTTGAGAAACCCTGTACTCCTATTTAATATTAGCTTCTACTTAAATTTGCATGAAAGGAATATCTATTTATTACATTACAATAAAAATAACTACTATGTGCACTTTATTGTCCTATTTTAATGTGTGGCAGGTGCTGTAGCTAGCAAACATGTAAAGCAGATTCTTCGTGATCATATAATCATGAAGAACCAGCCTCCTCATGATAGGGTTCCTGGTAGCCACTGCAGTACCTCTCCGGGATACAGGTGAGACTGACATTGATGTCTGTTTAAATCATTGTTATTTAAAGTTCTATTTAATGTTAAATGTTAAAATGTTTTTGTCAAGATGGACTTGATACATCCAATATTCCTTGCTTTCAACATCTCATTGAGAACTGTTAGGCAAAAATATAATGACTTCCACAAATCTGACCTTTATGGGAGAGTGGCAAAATTAAAACATCATGGAAAGAAACTCTGAAGCCATTGAGGCTGACCTCAAATATTTGGAAGAAAATACTCTGATCAGGTGAGACTGAAACAGAACATTCTGGCCTCCTTGCAAAACACTATGTACGACAAAAACGAATGATCCTAAATGAAATCTTTAAGGGGACTTATGGTGGTGGCAGCACAGTGGTGTGGTGATGTTTTTTTTTAAATGGGGACAGTAAAGTTGATCAGAGTTGATGGGAGCTTTATGGGGCTAGAAACATGCAGGGAAACTCTGAAACTCTTAGAGGTACGCTAAAGACTTGAGACTGTAAGACTTTCTGCTGGACAGTGACACTAAACATACAACTGCACTAAAAATCAAAGCCTATTCATTTGTTGGAATTACCCAGACCTAAACTCAGTTGAGAATGAGTGACAAGACTTAAGAACTGATGTTCACAACTCTCCCCATATTTTCCCGTGACTAAGCCAGTGCATCTGATGTTGTTTTGGTTACCTAGGCCGTCCGTGCCTGACATGTCCCTCAAGCCTCAACCTACACCCTGTGACCAGCGAAAGGACCTCGCCCTGCGAAGAACAGGTGAGACTCCTGTTTGTGTTTGTGACCCTCAGGTCAAATTTTTTTTTTAAGATGCTGGTGATTTTCCATTTCAGTTATTTTCTGATGTGACGATTACGGTGAAATCTGAGTTATACCTCTAAGTAAAAATGACTGTACTCCGTAGCTTCACATGATACTGTAAACTTCTCTCTAACATGTTAAAAAGCAAGTTTTTTAACATGTTTTGGGCATAAGAAGGATAGAAAATCTAAGATAATCAACATTGGGTTAGAATGAATTAAGCTCTAAGCATCAGATATGCAGGGTCAGAGCTGCTGGACAGCCATAAAATGAGTGAGACAACAGTGAGGCAAAGAGAAGTTATATAACCTCAACTAAGGTATGTGTAAAATGAACTGCGTGAGAATCCTGAGTACTTCTTCCTCACTGTATGAATCGGAGTGGGAGTGGCTCCCTTTTTTGGTACATTTCTGCAAGTACACCAACCATTATTTATTTACTTTTCCCTAAAACCTTTGACATAGACACACATCTACATACACGCACACACCCACACCCACACACACACCCACATACACAAAAGAGTCCTTTAGTTGGCACGGCTACAACAAAAGAGATTTTATCTGAACTAAGCCTGGCAGTGATTGATTACTTTGTTTAGGTTTGTTGGAGAATGCCCAATGAAAACGTGAATGATTTTAAGTATTCATTAGCACTGAAGTATTTGCATAGTTCACTTTAACTCGATTCTGTCACTGTTATTTTACATGTGTGTCTGTATTTGAGCAGTATCTGAGCCCACACTGAAGTGGAAGTTGAAGAAACTCATCTCCACAAGGCCTAACCCGCTGCAACGGAAGATCAGTGCCCCTCCTGATGTCAAACATAGGACAGAAAATATGGGTATGAACATTCATGCTTAGTCTTCTGTTTGCTTTTATATGGCATCTTTTTAAGGTTATTGTTTCTTTATGTTCATCTGCAGAGGTAGACACTTAGCACCCTTGCCAAAGACATGTAAAAATCCTTAAAATGTATTACATCAGCAAAATATCACACATTTTTTTCTTTCAAAAATCCAAATCTTATTTAAATTACATTTTTAAGTGGAAAAGAAAACTCCAGTATTTGGATTTTTTACAAAATCATAGGTGGCACAGATCAATTCAATTCAGTCCAATCATACATGTATTTTTCTTTATTTATTTTGAACATGATTGAAGTATAAAATCACACACATGAACAAAGAATGCAGACATACATACATTCCAACTGATCCTAGTTTTCAAACAATACAGTCAAGTTCAGTCAAATTGGTTAAACAAGTGTTCTAAGGAAACCCATCAAATTTTATCAAGTCAGTAGTCAGTTGTTATTACTAAAACTTTAGTTTACAAAAATGTAACTGAAGCATATTTCAATTTTGACTTTACTAACATTTTAAATTAAACTGAGATTTTACAGTTTCTAATTATTAATCTATGACTTCCTCGTTTAAATTTGACACAAGTGACATTTCTTTATAGCTCTGTCCACTAGGCTGGATGAGGCCACATTTTTATCTTAGCATCCTGACATTTGGCTTGAGTATCAGGATCAGGAATTGGAAAAGAACCTTATGCTCACTGTTTAGTACAGAAGAAATTAAATGTTGGCTTTTTAGTATTTTATTAGTATAGAGTTCTGTTACTCCACTGTAAAAATTAACATTTCACAAAAGAAACTTGTATTTTTTATGAGGAAAATACCTGCTTTAATTCGTATTTTGTTTCATTACATGTTTATGTTTTAATGTGGATAACAGTGTTTGGTTTTTCCCTCCATCCTGTCATTCAGACTCTTCCCCAAGCAGAAGCAGCACTTTAGCATCAGGCTGCAGCTCACCAAACGACACCCTCGTGTCAGACAACGGGTCCCTCCCACGGGCTCCTGAGGTGAGACCCTTTCTCAGCATGTCAGTCACAGTCACATCTTTTGCTTAAAAGTGTGACATAGTTAAGGGTTTCCATATGCATTTCTTGTTTGCGTCTTTAATGGAATGCTAGTAAATTTCAGCTGCCCGAGTTTTCAACACAAATACGTTCTCAATCAGTGAGGAACAGTCTAAGTGAAATATGAGTACAGTTTAGGGACTATTTCTTCATAGTGTAGTCTTGGTTTTTTGAGTGATGCTAAGAATGTTTGTTTCACAACAGTTTGAATGTGATGAGTTTTGAGAAATTGCGCACGTTGTGGAATGTGCCACAATAATTTAGACTTGTGCTTTTCCAGTCAAAGAGGGTGCTGATGAACAATGGTAATGTAGCCCACTTTACTCTGCCTGCCAACCACACTGCAAAGCACAACATCACTGCTGGACTTCCTGCTCAGGTGAGCAAGAAATTTGAATTGAATTTCAGTCAGAATTTTGTAGTTTTTGTATTTTTCGCTCATGAACCACCAATAATTTCTTGATTTGTACGTCAGTGTAAAAGTTACAGTGCACAACAAAGCAAAATTACTTACTTTGTGATGTGCAATAGCCACAACAGCAATATTGCACGTTTTAAAAAAGTGTTAAGTGGTGTTTTCTTGTTTTTAAAGAAAAATCTTTTACTTTGATGCCTCTGAATTAAACAAAGTACAACAAGTTCCCTTCCAAAATTACCTAATTGCTAAGTAGTATTTGATTCAGACTTCAAAATGAGTCAATAAAAAGCATGTGGAGGAAGCTCCAATGGATGGAAGAGGGCTAGTATCCACCAGCTGTTAAATGTAGCTTTAATTATTTTTGCAAGAGAAAATCTGTAGAGTGGGTTTAAATCTTTAGATGTGAAATTCTTTTGTAAAAGAAAAAGTTAAAAGCCAGGTAATTTCTGTCATGTAAAATTCCAACAAACATAAAAATTCATGCTTTTGTGTGTTTGTTTCTGTAATGCTGTATAGATAAAACATTTTTTTTATTAGAGTCCTTTTATTAGTTTCTCTAAGGTTAATATATGTACACCACATAGCTTCCTCTTCCGTTCTGACCTTTTTGGTGACAGTATAAATGTATACAATGAGTAGTCAACAAGGCAATAAAATTCTTAGCTTTTCCTCAAATCACCCAGTTTGTTCATTTTTAAGCCACACCCATGATGAATGTATTTCTACTTCTGTAGCATCTCTAAATTTGTCATTCTCTTTTTCTGCAGGCTGACTTGCGTGTAACAAAGCCAGTGACAGCATCGAATTTGCAGTCTGTCTACCTCCCTCTGGAGGTCCCAGCTATATCTCAACGCTTGCAGCCAGTGTTCATATTTGAACCACACATGGGGCTGATGCGCCAGCAGCTTGTTCCTCGTGAGTGGCATTGTCTGCGAAGCATATATCTGCACGTATGACACATTTGACTTAAATTATGCTGTTAGTGCTCATAGTTGATACTTTAACCTCATCTTACATGCTTGGTATCTTCAAGTTGTAGTTTTATTTCCGGAGGAGGTGGATGTCATCTGACGTTTTTATGAATTGGTGAAAACAAAAATTCCAATATATGTTTATCTAATTTGTGTTTACAGCCTTTATTGTAAATTGGCAATATGACTTTTAGTAATAAATGTCCTGCTTATTTGCAAAGACAAATGATCTACAGTGAAAAAATAGCTTTTATTTTAAATCAGAGACTGTATTAAAACTTATATCAGGTATCATCCTGTATGTCTTGATATAAGAGCACCCTCTACTGGGCAGAGCACAGTGATGCAGTGTCACTTACGACAAAAAAATGTGTCATTCAGAACCAAACTGTCAAGTTTTCTTAGTTTCCCTGTAGTCTGTCAACGTGCTTCAGTTTTCTTCTTCTTTTTTTTCTGCCAAGTATTCATTCTTACTATCCCTCTTATTGTCACTTGTTGCCTTTTTCAATTCCTTCCTGTGACCTGTCCTTTGCCTTATTCCTTGTTGTCACTCTTTTTTTTTTTCATTTCTTGTTTTCAGTTCATAGTTTGAGTACCATTCCTCAGCAACAGCATCCTCACTTATCCTCCTCGTCCAGAAGAGAAGGCTTAGTTGCCTTGGGCTCACATCGACCTGTGGAGCGAGCGCATTCAGAGCCTCTGCCTTACAGCCACTCAGTCCTGCCCCTACATGCAGGCCATCATCCACACACCCACCAACAGCTCTCCCAGCTGTACCACAAGGCTGGATTGGAAAGGTTTAAGCTGAGCACACAGCTGAGCAAGGTAAGGAGAGGCAGGTGTAAACATTAACATGCCAAACAGAAAACTATTACTCACTATTAACTGAGTGAGTAAAAAAGAGGATTAATTCTGTCAGAAACATTTGACTAAGCAGAAGGGGATTGAAATTCATCAATTATGATTCTGTTAAGAAATGCAAGAACAGAAAATTTAAAAGAGTTTAAGAGTGAAAAGCCTTTGCAATTTTATTGAGAATGTCATCTGATACAGATCCCATCTGAGGATATGGACGTGGATGAGAACGGATCAGCATCAGGTTCTGGAACAGGGTCTTTGTGCGGCTCTGAACTGGGTTCACTGTCTGAAGACGGCCACCGCCGGAGAGAAAGTAATGCCAGCACTGATTCAGTTTATGACACAGAGTCCATCACTTCCTCTCGGGAGAGCTTGATTGAGACATCACACTCTCTCAGTCAGGTACTAATGCCTGTTCATAAGCAAACAAAATAGTACAGAAAGAAATCTCATCAACTTTTCTTCAAAGCTAACTGGTTAAAGCTTCTAAAGATTGTGGAAAGTTAATTAGAATTCTATGTTATTCTAAATTATTCACTTGAGAAATTTATTATATATAGAAACCACTGACTGATGTCCAACACTATAAAATCAATGTGCCTTTTTAATTCTTACCTAAATGAACTTGCCTTACCATTAGGGGGCACTGTTGCTTTATATATTTCAGCAGCAAGGTATCTTTGCTTATCAAGTTCTTGTTCGGCACAAGTAGAATTAAATTGTCCACATTATGTGTAATTTTACCAGCTGGAAGCATTGGAGGACCATACTTTACTCAAAGTACTTTTACCTCCCTCTGACTTATAATAAATGTTAATTACTTCCTTGTCTTCCCTTTAAACTCATTTGTACAAAACACAGAGGCAGGTAATCCTCAGATCAACTTTACAGCCAGATGCGCTGGGAGTTCCTACATTAATTTGGCCTCACCAGTCTCATCCGCCTGTGATTCGGAGCCGCTCTCTACCACCTTCCACCTCCCTGGCGCCTACTTCACATGTACCCACCATAATGCCCTCTATGTCACTGTCCAGCCCTGCCAAAGATGCCAAGCTACGTTTTACAACAGGTGAGTCAAACACTGATTTAAGTATTGGAGGATTTCATTGGCTGTATATTTTGAAGGACGGTAACGTGACTTAAGAGCAATATATTGGGTTATAAGTCACGTCTTCATGTGTGTGTATGCAGGTTTGGTTTATGATACTCAAATGCAGAAGCACCAGTGTATCTGTAGAGACAACAGCCGCCATGCTGAGCATGCTGGGAGAATCCAGAGCATCTGGTCTAGACTGCAAGAGAGAGGGCTTAAGAGCCAATGTGAGGTAGGGACTTTGCACACTGATATACTATGAGAGAAAGAATTAGCTGTCAAACATGCTAGAGGTTCACAAAAAACCTTATTTCTGTGTTAAAGTGCATCCTCAGTAGAAAAGCCACCCGTGCAGAGCTGCTTTCCGTCCATTCAGAAAACCACGTGTTAATGGACAATCAGAGGCGCACTGGTAAGATCAATAATAATACTGAAAATTACATTCATAATATTGCTATGCCACTGCTTCACTATACTATGCAAAAGTATTCATACTTTTTGAATGTTGTTTTTTTTTACATTTTTTTCCATTGCAACCACAAATTTCAGTGTGAGAATTTTATTGTTTATATGTTGCTAAGCTTAACTATATGAAATAAAGATTGGATTTCAGTTTAACAATCATTGCAATTTCATCTTATGCTGGATCTAAGCCATTCTCTTGTAAATCCGGCTCTATAATTAGTGCTGTTGTCCCAGAAGGTGAATTTCCATCCCAGTCTCAAGTTTTCTTTGAGGTTTTCCCTGTTCATAGCTTCGTTTGTCTTCTCATCAACCTTGATTGACTTCCATGTCCTTGCTAAAGTATGAGGTTTCCACCACCATGTTTCATGGTTCACAGTGGAGGTGGCGTGTTCAGGGTAATGTGCAGTATTAGCTTCCTGCCGCACAAAGCGTTTTACCTTTAGGCCGAAAAGTTTAGTTTTGGTTCTGTCTAACTACAACACCTTCAAACATGTTTTCTGTGTTCCCTACATTGCGTCTGGAAAACTGTAAACTGAAGTTGTTATGTCTTTCTTTCATCAATGGCTTTCTACTTGCCACTTTTTCATAGAGACCAGACTTGTTGAGTCTGCCTATCAATAGATAGAATCAACAGCTTCTCCCACCTAAGAATCTGCTGATTCTCAGGTGGGAGAATCAGCAGATCTATGCGGATCTATTCTAATCCTCAGGAGCTAACATGGGCCTCTTGGCTTCTTCTCTGTTTAATGTTTTGCTTGTCAGCCACTTAAGTGGGTGGCTGTTCCTTGGTAGGTTTGCAGTTGGGCAAAGTTTCCCCAGATGATGAATTGAAGAGTGCTTTGTCGGATGTTCAAAGCTTGGGATATTGTTTTATGAACCAAATCACCTTTAAACTTCTCCATACTTTTATACCTGACCTGTCTGCTGTGTTCCTTGGTTTTTGTGATCCTGTTTGTTCACTACTGTTCTCAAACAAACCTTTCCTTTATTCAATAAAAACTCAATGAAGTAATTAAAGTTTGTAGTTGTAATGTAGCAAAATGTGAGATGGCTTGTTTGTGCATTCTGTACATATGTAAATGTGACATATTTATAACTCTTAAATACTACAAATATTTCCATGCAGGATCACGTATTTTTGTGGACCTACCATGTGGAGGTGTGGGGGTGAGTCCTGCGCAGGCGGACACACACACACACCAATGCACACACATCAACACACAATCACACACAATACAGATCTGTTTTAAAACTCTAGTCATGTGGGAATATTTCCACTCATCTAATTGCATTACTGAACAGCAAACATTACATGGCTTATTATGCCTTATTACACAATTTAGATAATGATACTACCAATTGCTCATGCTATTGTTTTTGGCTAAGATAACTTTGAAACCTCAAAAAACTCTAAGTCTGTACAATAGTCAGAGGGGGAAGAAACAACAAGGGAAAACATGCAAATAAAGTGCTGAAATTATACAGTATGTGTACCTAGGGAACCCTAAAAAGGGATGTAGGATAAATAAAATAATGTTATGTTTATAGTAAAGAAAGAAAACTCTGAAGGGGGATGGGTGGCAGCTGATAAGAGCACCAATGTGCCTGGGTTTCCGGCCTTTAGCTGCTAGAGTGAAGAGGGGTGATTGAAACAAGATGGTAAACCTTGTGAAAAAAGAAATTCCTGTAATTTCAGCGTTACCCTAACAGCACAGCAGACCGCCAGCAGAGATAACTTTTTGAAGAGTCGGGTCACATACATACACACTTTTGTCGTTAAACAATTAAATACTTTGTCTGAGATGTTTTCAAACGTAAATAGATTCTACCATTGTAAAGAAAAACCATTTGACCTTTCCTACTGTCTTCATGCTCTGATCAGCTAATCCTGTAATAATATTACATGAACACTGTAACATTTTTATGGATAAAATCTAATTGTGATGTGCTTTCCTTTGTTTTATAAACAGGTGGACATTGACACAGTTTGGAATGAGCAGCACACAGCAGCTGCTTCCCAAGTAGCAGCAGGATGTGTCATAGACCTGGCCCTTAAGGTGGCACAGAGACAGCTGAAGGTGAGATAGATAGATAGATAGATAGATAGATAGATAGATAGATAGATAGATAGATAGATAGATAGATAGATAGATAGAT